>CAJVPZ010000047.1:0-28404 GCA_910592135.1 Racocetra fulgida | reverse complement strand
TGTATAATAGAATTACTAACAATAAACATATTGATTCTAAAATTATCGTATTATACACAAATGAAAACAATCGCTATGGTGCTTTGAAAAATAATTTAAGAAAAACGGTCTTATCTGTTATAGAACAATTAAAGCTTGGATCAAAAAGGCTTTTATACATTCTTGCTTCTGATATTGAATGGACCTATTCAACCGGTGACTCCCAGACTTCAAATGCTTCGTCTAATAGAAAAATATTTCTACAAAAAAAACTTAACATGCAACTTGAAAGCATTGAGGAAAAATATACTATACTAGCAACTCAATCTCCTCAAAAAAGACAGAAATTTAATTTACAGAATTCTTCATTTAAACCCTCAAATAACAAAATTATATCTCTTAATTTTGGTGAGGTCGTTTCTCAGATTCAAAAAGAAGCTTTACCTGCTAAACTTTGTGTAGAATCCATTTCGCAACTTAACAATAACAAACCTAACCTGCAAAACATGATCGAAACCATTGCTTCTGATACTTCTTATGCAATCGAAAAGAACACTTACTGTATTCTACTAATGATAATGAGCTCGCTGAACCTACTTATTTCGATGCTTCTATTCTTCAAAACGAAAAACTTGAAACTAACAGAAAACGTCTAAGACCACTTCTACCTGCAAAAAAATAAAAACCACGGTTATTGTCATTTTAGTATTGTGTTTTTTTAAAAAAAAAAATATAAAAAGTGCTGTTTACTCATTCGTACGTATATCTTCTATGAATTAATTGATAAATATTCTAAAAATATTATTTTTCTTCACGATAATCATGATATCCACTTGCTTATATGAAATGTCTGTTATATTGATGAATGTATTATTCATGAATTTCTATACTTGATATAATCTACACTTGAACTCTGAATTTGTATAACTTAACCGTCTAAAAAACAAAGAATTTGTGATATACCAAGTCAGGTTAATTTTACCTTTGTTATACCAGACTAATACTTTAAACAATGAACATTTGTGCAACAAATGAATAAATATAATACACTATATATTACGTAATCGAATTTAATTTATATTACTTTTTTAATTTCATGTACTGTACGTCATATATACGTATATAATAATGTGTCACAAAGATCGAACATTCTCGTATAAAACAGGTTGCATTATTTATTTGTCTACAAACTCATCATTACTACTTATAGTGTAAAAAATAATAATTAGTAACAATTACAATTCAAAAATCTTCTCAAGCATCACTTCAACATGATATTTGTAATAATGCTTATTTATGATGATCAAAATGAATGCATAGACAGTTTTGCATCCTATACTCTGAACCTTTTTATAGTAAAACAGATTATTTGATGATATAATTGTCTATGAAACTGAAACAAAAGGTTATTTTTCTTGATGATGATTAGAGTGTCCAGAATTCTGCAGTATATAATTCTGCTTACTCTAAAAATATCTTTTTGTATTGTCTTCATAAGATAAACATGACTTTAATCATTTTTTAAACCAAAATACAATACAAAAAAATATTTTTAGAGCGAGCAGAATTATGCACTGCAGAATTCTGGACACTCTATTCAGGTTAATAATTAAATGATAATTTAATGAATTTTAAAATGATATGATAAGTTTTATGCATGCTTATTAAACCCTTCTTGCGAAATCATATAAAATAGGACCTCATTGAATCAAAATGTCATTCTAATGATTCGTTAAACCAATTAAAGAAAATTAAATAAGGTTATCAAACTAAATTTGATAACTCTGTTCGATCCCGGTTGGCTAAATTAACCCATATAACATTAGGATCAGTACTTTTATCTATTAGGTAGCTTTGTTAGCGATTATAATTCTTATTATTGATTGAACACTAAAACTATTAATCCAAAATTCGCTATTTTTAAGTTTCTATTGATGTCGAGTTAATGTGTTGGATGAAAAGAATACTATTGTAATAACTTAATTTATGGCTACACAAACAAGAGTCAGAAAATAATAAATATTCGCTAATATTCTTTGAATTTCTTGGTTTTTCTTTTTACAGACTTTTTTTAATGATTCTTTATTATTAAATAAAAATTCGTAGCGAAAAATCTTTCTGAATACTCTATTAATTATGAAATTATCTAAATTTAAGAAAAACCATTCATGCGATTCGCAAACTACTGTAAAAGAAAAAAAATTACATAACCACTTCATTTCTTCATATGATTATGTGTATTATATCTTTTATTATGTATTTCATCTACTTACTACGTTTTACCAACTCTACACTTAGTTGATAATACATTACTGCACTATTAATGATTAACTGAATCTATTGATTTCCTTCACGATCAATTATTCGTCAATGTCTTCGATTGTATATTTATTAGATTCTTTCAAATAAATATAAACTGTGATTAGACATTCTTGTATTTCATATTAATAATTTAAATCTTTCTGATTTTATATCATTTATACTTCAACTTATATTTTAATTATAAATTAGAGACCATTTAATACAACATTGTAAGATCGTTCCAATCTCTGATTTATAACAAACTACATTACAGAACTACATGTTTAATTTTTAAAATATAAATTCCACTTGTAATCGCTACTATGAGTAATTCTATAATCAAAAATTCACCACAATGATGAGACTGTGAAATATCGATATGATTCATGATATAATGATAAGTAACTGATACAAACAAGAATCAATCACAATAATAACACACGAGCAACCTGTTAAGAAAAAAAAGAGTTAAAACCAAACAAAGTGGAAGAAAACACAAGAATTTTTGAATCAATCATTAAATACACGAGCAACGTGTTAAAAGAACTTAATTATCAGGCTTAGACAAAAAGAAAGAAGAAATGCAAAAATTCTTAAATTATTGAATAATCATTAGACATAGAATTCTTTTTTTTGATCTAATGTATTTAAATTGCAAAAAATAAAGTAATTAACTCAAAGCCTCTTTTTCAAATATCTTGATTCTATGATTCAGGCTGTGAAAAAAGTAAAATAGTTAATTTAAAGCCTCTTGTATTACTTCATTATTACGAAATTATAAAAGTACAATAATTTTATTGTTATAAACTCAAAAAACTTCCAGCTTAAAAATATTATTGATAAAACTAAATCCTGAACCTTTAATTTTTTTTGTACTCGAATTTGTTTCATATCACATATGGAATTTTATCCTATAATGATATAAAAAAACTTGAAACTTTCCAAACTTGACAAAGATACTACCAAAAAAAAAATAAAATGCCTGATTACAATATTCAAACTTTTCATCTTACCTCTTTCGTTAAAATATTAACACAAAATGATGAAAATCCTGCTGTTTCTCTTATCAATAATATCTTTCAGCCATATACTTTCAGAAATAAAATAAATTAAAATTTATCAAATATCTCTACTAATTTTAATATTCCCAAATTGTCATTCTCTCCTTATAAAGTTAATGACATTTCATATTAGCATCTAATCTCAGCTCTTCATCATCTCATACATTAATTTTAAACAAAATTTTATCAGATTACCCGAACATTCCTTGTACGTTTTGTTCAATTCTTATATCAAATTCTTCTATACGATAGATTAACTATATCAAAGATTATCCGTATACTATGCTACAATCTTTCTTGCTTCCTGTTCATACCAGAAGAAATAATAAAAATATTATTCAAGTTGCTATTTGCAATGCGTATAAAAATGAAAAAATACGTTGCTATCCTCCTATATTAACCTGCATTCCTTCTTAGATACATAATGTCCCTATGATGTACAGAAAATACCTCTCTCCTGTTTTCATAAATTGTTCATTAGGTCGAACTGCTGGTGCAAATCCTTATACCAACTATCGTCACCTTGAAGGAACTATCAATCTATTGCACAATTACAGAACTCTCCAATTGTATTCCGGATTAATTGGATATTACCTGAATATTAATGAACTACCGAACTGGTTCTATGATTTTTTAATTCTCATATCTGAATGGCTTAAACAAATGAATCCTCTTATTCGTGAATATACCTTGGGAATAACTGTTACCCATCTGACCCCAACAACACCTGTTCTTATTCCTTTACCTTTAGCCTGACAATCACTTCAAACTACTACCCATTCAGTCAATATATACTGCAGTAGTGTTTCTGATAATTTACCTCATCCCCCTGATTTAGTTGTCCCAAATAATTCTTTTCTCTAAGAAATTCATAACGAAGACGCATGTTAATATCACCTGTTAGCTGGTTCAATAGCCGATACTAGTAAACCTCTCACATTTAATAATTCCAACCTAGAAGCTTTGATGTTTCCTAACTCATTCCCTAATAGTCAAGGGCATTACGAAAATATAAGACAACTACTAAATTTTTAACCTTCGGTTGACAGTTATAGAAAATACATAAAATTACACTTACTTTATCCTGATCCTTGTTTCCATCTCCATTAGTATTGGCCTCATTGGTTATACTTAAATTTAGAAAAAAAAAAAATTTTCAAAACCAATATCGCATACTATCGACCAAGAATATTAATTACGAATATTACCCTACAAAGGCAGACTTAATTGCTAAAAGTTCTTATAACACCCGTAACATCATAAATGAGACTAAAACTACTATGATCCCTTCGAGGCTTTGAACTGCCATCCTCTTTTTTCAACGAAAACAGTATCAGGTTAATACTATGATCAGTTTCTATAGTCTACCTCAGATTTTTTACACGATGACCATGGCCAAAGGCAGGTGGCCTCATTTATATGAGATACTAAAACAAACTGATAATGGTGATACGCTACCTACTAATTGTCTGCTACACACTTACCTATTCTACTGTAACTACTTGTCTAATATTCGTAACAAACTTTGGAAACACTTATCCCTTTCTAGGTGAAGTAAATGGGAGCATTTCTTTGAGCACGATGAATTTCAAAACCACTGAACTATACATACACACAGATTCACATATATGGAAAAAAATACCTGAATTAATCTCTCTAAATATAATTCATGCTGACCTTTCTGATTCCATCTCTGAGCCTGAATTATATGTGCTAGTATTATCTTTTTAAATACACCATTGTGATTACAGATGTAGTGGTCCAAGTCCTGATGGAAATCAATGCTCTAAAAGTTTTCCTCAATCTTTATCTGAAAGAACTTACTATTCACAAAACTCTTTGTGTTATATTTACTGTTATACAAAAATCAAAGACAGAATGGTAGTTCTCTATCACCCTGAAACCTTATTAGTATGGCGTAGTCACATCAACTTTCAATATATCACTTCTACTGGCTTTGCTAAATACATCACTAAATATATTACTAAAGCTGAACTGTCAGAATTATTAAAGCCAATGATTACAGGAAATATATCATGGCAAGAAGACTAGATTTGATGATACTTTTATTACAGTACTCTTTAACGAGGTGTTTCATTTCTATACATTACCTTCCCTCCGCTCCCTCTGATTTATATATAAGATCTGTTAAACCAATTCACCTTCTTTATAATAAAAATGATAATAGAAACAACGATATTCAGGATGAAGAATCACCATATTGGGATGATGTTATTGATAAATACTTCAATCGCCCTGACGATGAATGCTTTTGTGAAATGACATATCCTGATTATTTTTAAAATTACATGTAGAGCTCTAAATTACCTAGCCCAAATTCAAAATTAATTCATACCCAAGATCGAAAAAACAGAATAGTGTCTCTGAGAAAAACACCTGTTCTTTTATATTTTACCAGCTACAGAGTAGAAGATGGTGAACCTTTTTTTTTTAACATCTTATTATGAAATTTCCCGTTAGATCAGAATGCAAATTGTTAAGCGGTTATACCTCCTATAAAGAACAATTTTGATCTGTCTTTACTGTTAAATTTGCTCTTAAGATTGATTCTGTCCGTCAGAGTTATCTTCTACAAAAAAACAATTTATCAAATACTTATAACACATTAATACAATCACTTGTATCCGAATTCGAAAATCAAAAATTATCTACTTTAATTTTTAATCAGTTTATTTCTCTAGAAAAATAAGCTCCTCATCCTGATAACCATTCTCTTTTAACGCTTGACACTAAACAATACGAAACTTACAATCTTTTATATAACGTATAGGGAAGATCAAATAATGGCAAATACCCTTATTTCTTCTTAACCGGTTTAGCTGGAACTGGTAAAACTTTTTTGCTTTACCTATTAATCTCCCACTTATCTTTGAAAAGAAAAAAATTTCTTTTGATGGCACCTACCAGAGTTGCTGCACAGAATATTGGTGGTAGAACAATTCATTCTATCTTAAAAATTTGATTTCATGATAATCGATATGAAACTCTAATTCATTCTGATTCGGAAAATATATCTGAATTAAAAAAAATAGAATTACTTATATTTGATGAAATATCAATGATAGATGCTGACTTATTTACTTTTGTTAGTGATACTTTTGCAAAGATTCGTAATAACAATCTTCTTTTCAGAGGCTTACCAACACTAGTAGTAGGTGATTTTGCTCAATTGTCTGTGCATCTATTTCCCATCTTTCGTTCACCAGCTTGGCTCAGATTTTTTCCACTATTCCTTACTACACCTCAAAGACAACGCCACGATACAGACTTTTATAACATATTACAAGAAATACATACTAGAAAACTATCTGATATAGACAAATCGGTTCTTGCATCTAAGATAAACCCTCATACTTCCCCTGACAAGTTCTTCGACACAACTCATGTGATACTTACTTGACAGGCTGCAGATAATATAAATCAGATACTTTGTCATTATCTTCCGTTAAACCAGACCTATAGCGAACCCGTCATTTCTGAATTTAAAGATTCGTTAAACTATGAAATATTATCTCACAATCATTCATTTTCTCAATTCAAGAATATGACAAATTTATCTCAATCCTTGTGTTTACAAGAAGGTGCCCGAGTCATGTTTTTAAACAACAAATTATTTAATAATGATATCTGCAACAGCACTATTGGAATAATGACTAAACTTATAGATAGTAATAATATTAAGATAACTTTTTCTACTTATGAAGGAGTAAGCAAGATAATCGTCCAGAAAGAAACTTCTTACTTCTCTATCAATGGCCAACCAGCTTCAAGACAGCAATTTCCCCTTCAAAATGCATTCGCTCTTACTACCCACAAGGTACAAGAGTTAACATTACCACATGTCACTACTAGTATCGATGAAACCGTATTTGCTGAAGGCCAAGTATACATTGCCATGAGTCACGCGACTTCATGGGATACACTTCACAGTTTAAATTTTGATCACAATTATCTTATACAATCCACTGCAGCTCTAAAAGAATATAAAAGATTAATACTTATACACAACAGAGGTTTATATGATTTATAATACCATTTTTATTACCTACTTACCCAACTTAATTTCTTATTCTGTCAAACACTATCTTTTAATATATATATACTATATGTACTTATATCTAACAAATAAATGCATAATTGCACTATATATATATATATATATACTTGATCGCATTATCTTCTCAAACTACAATCAATAATCGATATACGAGATTTTTAAATAATAATCTGCTTCTTATGTTTAACCAGAAATTCAATATAGGCAACCAATAAATTTTATTTAACCACCAAAAATCGAACTAAAACCTGTTTTATAACCGATCATGTTAAAAACTCACTAGTCTAGTGCGACGCTCCCACTTGTTAATTTAATAAATAATTATATAATATTGAATATTTTGTTGGACTCTAGTTAAATTTTTAATATAAACACGCTTATAAATCTAGTCCAATAATTAATTGAGTGTTGGACAGTATAAACTTTCAATGTCTAAGTTCATTGGACCCATTGGACCAACATCACTGGCTATAGTGCAATTATCGCTATATTGTTCTAATCACTTTTTCTTTGCAAATGGATATCGATATTATTACATTAAATTGCCTTGTTCAAGAAAACTCAATTGATCATGCTTTTCCTATAAAAATTGACAGAAAAAAGAATATTGGCCAACTCAAACAAGCTATTAAGAAGAAAAAAGAACCAGAATTTAATAATTTTGCTGTAGACAGGCTTAAACTATGGAAGGTTCGGGTTTGCAACAATAACGAGAAACTAAATAACCTTGTGCTTCGTGATGAGGATCGACTTCTCGACACAACGCTTAAGATTAGTTATTACTTTTCTAAAAAACCACTTAGCAATTATATCCACATTATTGTTAAACCACCATTGCCACCTATTAAACTTGGGCTCATATGTAAGATGGAACTACTGTCCGAAGGAGATAGTGTAGAATACCTAGATAAAAATTTTAGTTGCACAGCAGCATTACATGAAGGTCTTCTGTATACCAAAGATGAAAAATATAATTCATTCACAAAATTTATGCAAGCAGCAAAGGGGAAAAGACCTAATGGCAATGATTTTCACAATCTAAAAATTAATAATATGACTTATTGGAAGGTTTGTGATAAGATCTATAATTTGATTTTTTGCTACGAGCAAGAAGAGGATGAAGGTAATCTCTTGAATTGAATTGAACTTTAATTTTGCTTTGCATGACACTTAAATTGAATTTACTTAGAAATAGAAGTTAGTGAAATATCTGAAGAAAAACTCATAGAACCTCAAATTACAATCGAAGCAGTTCCCTGAAATGATGATCTCGAAAATCGACTTTGCCAGCTATATACTCAAGATGATGTCGTAGACATATTCTGAGGGAAAAATATTTACACAGGTGATACAACATGAATTGTCTATGTAGTTACTAGCAATTATCTTTACTTGCATGAAAAAACAGAGGTTACGGGAGGCCAAGTTATTTGTTTCATATCTGAAGAAAAAGGATTTATCAACGCCAAAATTCCACCACAAAGCCCCAATGATCCTCTACCGACCTGGAAAAAGATCCCACAAGATTTACAGAAGATTTTTGATCTTGCCTTGGATAGTGAACTGAGGCCATCGTTCTGTGAGGCACACTATCATCTGGTTGGTATGAGCATTGGTTATAAGCGAACTAAAGGTAAACTTAGTGAAGACCCTGCCATCATACTGTATGTTCGTCAGAAGAGAATTCTGCGCCGTGGATGTACCTTATTCCCAGGTGAGATTCTTGGATATTCAGTAGATATTGTTGAAGCTTGTGTTGCAACACCCTACGGCTTTGGTGTGAGTACTTGTCAAGCTTATCAAAAGAATGTTAAGTTAGGTTTGAGCATAGGTGTAATAGAACCACAGAGAACGTCTGGAACTCTCGGTGCCATAGTGTATGATAAAGATTCAAAACTAAGTATTCTCTTGTGCGAACATATATGCAGATTTAGCAATTTGTATGCTGGAACAGGTACAATAATCAACCAACCTTCACACAAAGATCTAGATAATTTGAAACAGTCATTTGTTGAGTTATCAACTGAAAATGAAGCATATAAACAAATTTCTGAAAAAATGTATGTTCAAATTAATGAGGACAAACTAAATTCAGCCCTAGCTCATTATAAGAATGGCATGTGTGAAAACTTCACTTCCAAAATTTATGGAAAGGACTTTGGTATTGATGCTGCATTTTGTATTTTTGCGAATGATAATCGTACGTTATGTCCAAATAAATTTTCGATTTCCCCAGAGTTCTTCAAAAAAGCAAATCTTCCTGAAAATACTTGTCTAAATGGCTTTTATACATATGAAATGTTTGACGACATTGATGAATTAGATGTTTTTAAAGTAGGAAGAACTACAGGTCTCACTTATGGGAAATTGGTTCCCATTATTAATGCTATTTCCATTGGCATATCAAATAAAAGCGTCAAATTTGCAAAAAAGCAAATTGAAACCCCATCACATAGTAATATTACAGACAAAAAAAGCTTCATTGGATACATGAAGGCATCATTGTTTCAAGAAATCAAAGAAAAACGACAGCAATGCTATCCTACTGTGTGGTTTGATCGACAATTAGCATTTTCATTCAGACCTGGGGATTTTGAACCTGGAGATTCCGGTACAAGTATTGTAGATCGAGAAGGAAAAGCCCTTGGTATTCTCCATGCAGCATGGTTAACAGAAAATTCTAGATATGCTATTGCTTCTCCTTACTTTGCAGTTTTTGAGGCATTGAATATAGATCCTCCTAATCTCGCGAATGCAGAGGAAACATCGGATTAATTTTAGCAAAACTACAGTGCATGTAGACTACAATTATTGAAATAAAGTACAAACCACGAATATCAAAAATATAGTTTTGCCTTTTTTGTTTCAAAAATAATGTTTTACAGAGTTTTGCACAAAGTGCAACATATTTGTGATCAGGCTTGGTTATGCGTTATCATTTTTGTAAACTGCACAAAAAGAAAAATAAGGTAGCTGCGCAATGTAGTTGTGTTAAAATAAAAAACAGAGATACCAATAGGTTATATTCAAGGTTCTAATTCTGTAATTAATAAGGCCAGACCAATTTAATTTTCTGTTTAACATAACCCCACCCCTCAATTTTTCAAAATTATTAAATAACTCCTTCTATTTTTCAAAATTATTAAATAACTCCCTCTATTTTTCAAAATTATTAAATAACTCCCTCTATTTTTCAAAATTATTAAATAACTCCCTCTATTTTTCAAAATCTATATAGGTCAATACAGATCAAATTAACCAATAAGATTGCGCATTAATTTGTATCTAATATTATTGTGTGTTTTTCTTAATTCCTCACTCTCGTCTTACAAGTTATCTCATGTTATGTTAAACAGAAAATCAACCTAAGTTATACTAACTGATTTTTCCTTATAAGCATATATATTGTTGACAAATTCATATGGTATCTTCAAAAAATAATATCTTACCACATAAAGTAGCCCTAAGTTTGTGAATAGTACCGGTATTATTTAATTTAAACATGAGATACTGCATACAATGGTCTACAATAGCAGATATCGTTAGGATTATTATATCTAATTTTAAATTTTTTATATCTTACTGAGTTTTTAATCAATTTTAATGAATTTACTATCATTAGAATTAAAAAAATATACTCTACAAAATTTAAATAATAGTTAAAATTAGATTACTTAATAAAATTTTTTATAAAATTAAATATAAAAAAATTGCTATTAAGTTTATATGTAATTTTAAAATAGTACCATCTACCCTTAATGAACTTTTTTTTATTTGAATTCTACAGATCTGTAGAATTCAAATAAAAAAAATTCATTGAATTTAATTAAATAGTTTTCAAGATATCTTCATTCAAAGTTTTTAATACAAATATTAGTATACTAAAATTAATATAATTGTTTTAAAATTTTATAAAACTTTGATTAAAAAATATCTTAATCAAATTTGATAAACTTTTTTTATTTAAATTTTACAGATTTTTCAAATTCAAATAAAAAATTTGTAAAATAAAAATTAATAAAAAAAATTTATTGATTTTAATTTAATAATTGTTAAAATAACTTTGATTAAAGTTTTAAAAATATATAAACAATAATATAATAAAATCAAAAGTGATTTTTATATAACCTTGGTGTGAATAGCAAAAACCCATAGTGTGTATAACAATTTATAATAAAAAATATCAATAAAATTCATGAAAATTTTAAAATATATGTAATTCATTATGTTGAAACCTTTTGTTAATATATAAAAATCAATTAGCTTAGTAAAATTTAATTTTTGTAGATAATAATTATCTTCATAATTGTATAAAAATATTTTTATAAATAAAAATTTTTTAAAAGTGTAATAGTGATTATAGGCTAACCGTAATTACATAAAGATATTTTAAATAAAAAAAATGTTAAGTAATTATATAGAAGTTGATAATTATAAAGAAAAAAAACTGTATATGTATATATTTTTTAAAAATGAATCTAATTGTAATATGTTATATACTATTTGTAATAACTTCGTACATTCAATAAAAATAGTCAAAAATTCATGTAACCAAAACCTTAACTCTAACTACAATTGATTAATATAAGGTTATTATATGTAACAGGTTGTTATAAATACATTAATTTTTTTTAATATTTTTATTCAAAAAATTAAAATAAGTAATTTTAATTTATTTTTTTTGTTCAAAAATGTTCACACTCATGTTCACAACTGTCCTATGACAATACTGATAATTATTACCTAATGCTTTAAATAAAAAATAAAGTAGATGATGTATTTATATGTCAGCAATTTAAACAGTGATATGATTACCTATATATAATTTCTCTATCATCAAAATATAGTGACGCATATTTCAAAAAAATTATAAAATAAGTAAATTCAAGAATTGCCATTATCATTATATGTATATTATTTGTTAAATCATAAAGAATGCCACCAGCCAGAAGGCAAACCGCGAGATCTTCTCATCCAAGAGGGTAAACTTTTAGAAATGTCTTGATAATTAAAATAAATATTCATTATATTACATAATAATTAACTTTTCTTTAAAACAAGTCGAGGGGCACTTCGTCGTTTTATGGACTCTACGGATCAATCTGCAAGTATAATCACAAATATTTCTAACGCTTCCGTTAACATCATTCCAAGGGATTCGTCATCCGTTTCACAAGCTCCGGATATTTCTGCTTGGGCAGCCACACAAGTTGGTGGTCAAGTCAAGTTGTGCACAATACATTCTGTAGTAGACTTAAAGACAGAAAATGGTGAAGAATTTGCATTTATAACTTATACTGGTAATAAATATGCATGCAATAAATATGTAAAAATTTTCATGATTTATTACTTAAATAGTGACTGCAAATATATATGTTTTCCCTACAGATCAGTCTATAGAGCCAGAATGGGAACCGGTTAAAAATCTCAGAAATGCCGACGCATTGATTGAAAGATGTAGGCAGAGACAAGTTCAAGAGGTTTACATTTTTTCTTATATCGTATTATAATGCTTAAAATCAGTTAAAACAAATAGAGTTTCATTGTAGTATCATTTTATAGAGCACTTCAAAATCAGTGAAATTCTCTACGGACCTTACCAACACGAGAGAATTCTCAAAGTTGGATGCAGTACCTACAATGCGTACATCAAACCCGGTACAACTCGATCCAAAACCAAAGCCAATACTCAAAGCGGTTCAAAAAGCAGCATCAAGTGTGTTAGAGTACAAAAAATTGTTATACGTTTTAAAAACGATTATTATAACAATCCATATAAACTTTCAATAGACACGTCCGATCCAATGCAGATAGATGACGATTATGCACTTACGGAACTAAAGTAAATTGCGCAATACCATTATTGAACGGTCTTTTACAAATAAAACTAATCTTATTTTTGACAGACAATGGAAAGGACCTCTAACCAAAGGGAAAATTAATAAATTCGTCGCGAACGTAGTGATTAAGCAAGTTCCTGAAAGCTACAAGGATGAGCACATATTGTATTATTTTAAATTATTAAGCGAATTATATTGAATATTTTTATTAGTTCTCACCTTAAAACAAATTTAAAATATATTTAGCACTATCCTTAAAAATATGAATCAGATGTGTATGATAAATATTATACCTTCATCGTACGCTTTACAATTTGTTATTAAAGACGACGTTCTGCAAAATATATTGTCAATGGAGTCGGAGAAGAACCCACATTCGTATGATGCATTTGGCACAGAACAAAGATGGCTGAGGGTAAATGATTTGGTATACCATCGATATTCATATATTTATATTTTAACAATGTTTATTGTGAAGTTATTTATAATAGTGGATATTTCTAGATCGCAGTTTTCTTTTTGAAGGAGTATGAATTCGAAAAGATTTGTTTATTAGGAATAGTCAATTCAGAGAATTTGTGCAACAAAATGGGACTAAATTCGACATCTGAGCGTATGATTCTCGTTCCTTACAATATACCAGAACCGAAAATACAAAAGAATCGGATGAGTTTACCGAAACAACTTGCATTAGGTGTTGAAAAGATGGACGATATTGATTATTTTATGGCAGAAGTTATGATACAAGCAGAAGGTTATGGAAATATATTACCGCGAATATGCTCCAATAATCCAAAATTCACTATATATGGGAACACACAACATTCAAACCACAAAATGATAGTTTTTTGCATGAAAGCGTTGGGTGGAAAATATGTTCCAATAGACGCGATTGGTGATGAGACCTTAAATATTGTTTTGGTATATATTATATTCTCTTTATTTAAATACTTAATATAATGATAGCTATCTTATTCGCTCTTCAATTACAATACAGGTCGAAGTTGTTTGGCTGAATCAATTAAATTTTATGCCAAATTTAATTCGGTTGAGGCATATGAAAAGATGTCAATTTTTTGTCTACGGTTATGATATAAAAAGATTACGACCAATAAAATTTGAAACATATTTTATACCAGGTTTCGTATAAAACATTTTTCTATCTTGAAATGGTATTAACCAAATATTAAATGTTTACAGGTGGACTTTTGGCTGTCTCAACAAAAGTAATTACGACTGAACCTCAATCTGTGGAAAGAATCTTTAGAATTGCCCAAATCGTAGATATACTCGTTAACATGTTTATTTTATTATTGATTTAGCTTATCTTACTATCCAAGTATTCTCATTATTTATTAGAATGGTGGAAAGTGGACAATTTTATTAAATCCAAAAATGAAGACTCATCTTGACAAAATAATGAGTAAAAATTACGGGTAAATGTTAATTGATTGTAACTATTTTATTTCGTCTATTTATAAAATTTGAATACAAAATATTGCATGTGTAGGGTCTTTAATGCAAAACTCAATTCGGAAGAAATCAAGTTCTTTGAAGAAGATTCATGGAAACAGGTAAACCGGCATTGAACTATTCATTATCTGAATATCACTGATTAACTTTAAATCAGTCGCAGCAACGACACGGTAATAACGAAGTTGACACACTTTATTGGGCCTTATTAATTTCATATCGCGTTATCGCGGTAAATGAGAATCCTCCTCGCCATTGTGTACTTATTATCCACAAAGATGAAATACAACTTCTTCATTCACAAATTCCTGGTGTAAATATTTAAGGAATTTCAAATTTTTTTTGTTATATGTTAATATATTACCTCGTATTCTAATATCATTTTCTAAATATCAAAGGTAGAAGTGTTGACATTGGAAGAATTCGAAAGGAAATTCGATCAGATTCTTCAAATTTTTGAGTGACATTAACGTTTAGAAGACACTTTTTCATTATACTTTTTTTTGCATAGCATTGTTTATCTGACTTTGCTATAATATATACTGTGTATTATATTCCCATATCTCCATGATCAAATTTGTAAACTTTATAGATCGATTTTTACATCCAATCTTCCTTAGTTGATTTAAATTGTTGCAATTTCGATATCATTTGTCAAGTTCAATAAAACTGTCTTTTCCTTGCAAACTATTATGTTTTATAGTTTTTAATAAATTTTAAGTAACCTAATTTTTGAAACAAAATTTAAGAAGATAATTCGATTTGTTAGCTCAAATTTTGCCTTAACGTTAATCTATAGATGTTTTAAATTAAGAGAAACTTCCGTATTTATCAAACTTTTTCGGGGAGACTAAATTAAAGATCCACAAATATGAACCAATCAGATTTTAAAGCGCAAGCAGGGATGATGTAGGACCCCAAATTTTGCCTGCTTTACATTTTTATTTATGCGAATTATGCGATAAACTTTTTAGCCTTCCGCGCTTTAATCAAAATTCTTTGCTAAATTTTTGTATAAAACTTGCCCTAAATACGATCTTTACCCTAAAGTGTGATTTCAATTGTATTGATTATTCGACAAGATCAGATTTGACAACTCCAGAATCAATTTGTTGGAAAAACTATTGGAATTTGAAACGTATTTTTCTTAATGATGATGACCGAGTTTCCTAACGATTACAATGATTCAAGTAACAGCAAGTTTATGAAGGAATCTCTTTGAATAAAGATGTTGATGAAGAAAAACTGGAGAAGTGGCTCCGCCAAAATTTGTCCCAAGTATTCTCTCATGTTAGAAAATATGACGACGATAGTAAGTTGACAATTTAAGAAGAATACCGTTCTTTAAATAATTTAATTTACAAAACGTTTGTAAACTATTATTGGTCCAGGCATAATCATAGAAAACTAACTATAAACTAATAGGTCTGCTCATAACTATTCTTCAACAAAAATCCCTGGGAAAATCCGACTTACAAAAATGATGATTTGATCATTGAAAGCACATAAATCCACGACTTCGTTGATTACATACTATATTATTTAAAATATGTCGAAACTAGTATTTATTTATATTTATTTCATAATTACACACCCTTTGAATTATGAATTACGATGCATATCATTTCATTGTATTTATCTACAGGGATAATAGACGAGCTGAGTCAACCTTTAATATACGATGCAAATCAAAAGAAGGAGACTTTCAAGATTATATTCGGGGCATAGCTAATAAATTATATATTTATGAAATAATATTCGGAGAAACCTCATATGGACCTAATAATCAAAATACTTCGAACCACATATACGAAGTTCAATTAAGGTTAGAAAATTTGATAAAATTTTAATTCATTAAAGTATGTTTTAGTTACCGTAAGCTAGTTAAAGAAACGGTTAAAAAAAATTTTATAGTATTGACGTTGAATTAGCAACGCGCTTAGAATCGATCTATCTAATTCAACCAGAAATACTGTAATACAAGCAAGTTTTAAATCGAAGTTTCATTATATTATTGTTGTAAATATCATAGTATTTGTGAGATAAGAACCGAATGACGATAATAAAATTCAACTTCAGATTGAGTAGAATCATTTGGTAATCAAAATTTTGATTAGCTAAAATTAAAGATTTACTCTTTGATATATTTTTATAGCTCAGTAGTTCTTTGTAATGATTAGAGTTTGTAGCCGCCAAGATAGAGTTTGTAGCCGCCAAGAAAATCCTTACTCGAATTACCCACCCGTTTCATAGTACATTCACATGTTGCTAAATGCGCAAAATCACATGTTGGCTAGACATGCATTATAAGTAATTAAATGCCGACAGGAACGATATGGAAATGATTTCCATATAATTACATAAAAATCTCGGGTAGCTTAACTTTCTTTGAAACGTAAAGTATAATGAATTAATTTAACATATTTTGAATCCACAATTTTTTTGTAATCTGATTGGCTGGCAGGCATATATGTGACCATATCGGAATCATTACTATATTCGAGAAAGTCCCTCTTCTTTAATAATGCCATAATTATATATCAATGAACATATCAGTGATTTAACCTAGACCACTTTCAGAGTTCAGGGTTCACAATAAACAGATTTATGACGAAATTTAAAATCGTGATATGAGTGCTCGAAAGTTAAAAAACCTGTAAGTAAATATTTGACCCCACAAAATTTTGTACGATTTTGACCAATCAAAATTCAAGATCAGGCTGATCTTGAATTTTGATTGGTCAAAATTGTACAAAATTTTGTGTGGGGTCAAAATCTGAAATAATAAAGTATGAGATAAATTGACGAAATAAGACGATTTATTTATCCGTATAATTTTACATAATCTGTTTAACTTTGTTTCTTGTTATTCTTTTGATTTGGTTTAAGCATAATAGGAAATATAAATAAGAAATACAAATAGAGAATACGGACGAGAAAATATGCAACTCGCAGTTATAGCCATACTTGCTGGCAAAACTATTGGATTGAGATTTGGGACAAGGACAATTTTACCATGTTTGGGATTTGGGTGAGATTTTGAGTTTGAGCGGCATGTATAGTTATGCGACAACACTATGGTTATGCGTAGGGACGCTTATTTAGATTCATATAAATCGATATTTTATGCAGTATAACAATATGCACTTCGAGTATAATTTTCATAGAACGAATTTCATCTGATTGGCTGATGCAACTCAATTGCCTGGGTAACTTATTTATACACTTTAAAATACTTTTAATAATGTAATGTTCAGCAAATAATGTGTATAGCTTTAATGAAGTGTTAACTTGTTGGTCGTAGATAATAGATCTAGATTTATAATAGCAATTTGCAGTGTTGGTATTCTTTTGTTCTATTGTAAATTTTATTCATTTTATTCTATTGCTATTGTAAATTTTTTAAATTTAATCATATTAACTATTGTGTAAATATATATTTAATAACAAAATTTATTTAATATTTATCGATTTAAACCAAAAAAAAAATTTATACGTAGCTCTATTGTTCTATTCGCGAACCAATATACACTATTTGACAGCGAATTTGCACAAAAGAACAACCAATTTAGTACAGATGAATATTCAATTTCGTACAAGAAAATAATGATAACTTGTAATCTAATTTGAATAATTTTTATACTATTAAATCATCTCAATGAGATGATTCAAATGGTATCAAGATTATTCAAATTAGATTACAAGTTATCATTATTTTCTTGTACGAAATTGAATATTCATCTGTACTAAATTGGTTATTCTTTTGTGCAAATTCGCTGTCAAATGGTGTAATGTGTTTATCTTTGGTGGCAAATAATATATTTTTTTTTCGTGTTCTATGTGTAGATATCTTCCAAATATATACAATATAAAATGTTATTTTTTCGTATATTTACAGGCTTTTATTATGTAATACTATCACGCTATATCACATTATACCAGATCTTGCAACCGATCATGAGCATTACGGGTCCCTGCTCAGATAGTGATGCAAAGGCCGGCTCCCGAACAATATTAGCCGAGCCAAACCGATCCTCGGCTATGCAAACCAGAGCCGAGCCATTTATAAGTTTATTAACGAGACCCATAAAATTTTAGTTAAAATTTTTTTGATATAAACAAAAAATTTAAACAAAATTAGTGAATTTTTGATTTAAATTTAAAATAATCTAATAATTAATGTTTTGAAGAATGTTATTATAAAAACACAAGTTAGTAATTTGATTTATCGCAATCCTGACCAAATATAAAAACAATTAGGAATCAAATCGCCCTAAGTCACATAAATTTGTCTCTAGATCACGGTATCAATATCCAATACAAACTAGTCATGTACTGTATGTCTTTGAAGTTAAATAAGTTAAGTTTGTATAATTTTTTTATTAAAAACAAAGAAATAATCTAGTTGTCGCCGGCGGTGACGGTCACCGAATTGCAACTACCAACCAGATCGTGTAACTGAATCAAAACAAACGATAAGGTTAATTATCGTTAGGGTCAGGGTTAAAGTTGAGTTAGGGCTAGGGTAAAGCATTACGTATAGTAAAATTTGGCGAGGAATTTGTTTAGTTAGAACATGAAAAAGATGGTTTAATAGGTGAAATTTTAACCAATGTTTTCTTCGTTTCGGGTTACACGAACGTTATTCCTGATATGATTGGCCAATTGCAACCCGGTGACCGTCACCACCGGCGACAAATAGATTCGCACAAAAACAAAAGATGTATCACAAACTATAATGTAATGTAATATAGAAATTTTTAGAAACTTTTAGTTAAATTTGATAATTTTAGATATAAATTCTCTAGAATTTAAAAATTGAGTTGATACTTGAAATTTTAGATTTTTGTGAAAATTTTATATCCAAAAGTTTACGGATCCTTGCTGATTAACCTCAAGCCGGCCGATATTCTAATTAATTGGTACTGAGCAAACCAATGCTCATGGACGGCCGATGCGTATTCTTCTAGAATTTACCATTCCTGATTCAACTGAAAAAAAACGATAGATTAAATTTTAAATTTTAAATTTTGAAAACCGGATTTTAGCTGAATCCGTATCATTTCACCAACAATCATTTCCTAAACACCATATTCTACGAGCAATTATCGAGGTTTGCAAAATGTCATGAATTTGGCAGATCATTAAAAATAATTCAATTGTTAGACAATTTCTGATTTCTTTATGTAATTATGTATGAGATTATTGGCATCATACTCTATAAAGATCAGCAGATATACATGTGTCCATTATCACATTTTACCAAATTTTACATAGCTTTGCAAAAAGATGCGACTTATAATTTTTGTGATGATCGAAGAAAATTCCAAAGATCCGGATTTCTATTAGTCATATCTTTGATCAGTTATGCTTATAATTATTTGAAATCTACAGATCACTGATTCTCATGATCTGCAGAAGTTAACCGCAATAATTCACAGATAAGTTTATTTTACAGACAATTAAGTCCATTCCATGGAGAGTTATTTTTACCGACAGTTTATTTCATATATAATTTTATTTTGCCGATAGCTTAAGTTTTTTATAACTTGCACTAACCTAAACATATTTCTGATTCTAATCCTAATAATAATGCTATAATTTGGCAGTGAAGTTGAAATACTGTAAATTTATATGGAATGAGCTATTGTGAAATAAGGTGTCTATGAAGTAATTATCTATTAAGTGGTTCTAACTTTCGAATTATATTTACGTATGTTTCAACTACTGTTATTAAAAAAACAAAATTGTCATTGAAAAATCAACTAGTTGACAACTTTCCAACTAATCGATTTATAATTTGATTGGCTAATCGATAAATTTAGTCACATGATATGAAAAATCGACTATACTGTTATAGTTGGGGGACTTTTAAGTCTGGCCTCTTCCAGTTTTCCGATTTTTAATTAAGTTAGTAGAAATATAGTAAAATCGTATTTCCAACACTTTTACTTAGTGCATCAAGACCGATTTAGATGGCATTTCAAGTTTTGGTCGGTTTGATCGAATAATCCGGGACACATATCGGGTAATTTAGTAAGGTCAAGGCTTTAAACGACCCTGTAGTTGACAACTAATGCCAATCGATTGGCAAAATTTTTACCAATTTGGATCACTCGGCTTCAAGATTTTGAGCCATTAAACGGCTCGGCTCAGGCCGTTTGCATCACTGTGCTCCGGTGGTCGTAAGATCATGTGACTGTCCCTCGGTTGGTGGTAACGTTGAATCTGCTCGTTAGAGGCAAAGAGCACTTGATGTCTGCGTTCGCGAATTTGACGGTTGGATTGATCATAAAACAATAACATGTACGATTCTTATTTCTCATTAGCTCCTATTCTAGTTTTAATAACATTTTGATTTATTTATTTATTTATTTTCCTTTTTTGTTCAAATTTTCCAAATGCCCGAATTCATGTCCAAAGTGTTCTGTAATAACACCATATGTAAGGAGTTGAAAAGTATCACGAAATTAGTCCGAATTCTGAAAGGTATCACCGAAGCTAGTCCGAATTTTAGGGTATTGAGCATATTTATAGACTCAAACTTCAATTTTTGAAACAATAAACCCGAGGTTCATTTATAGGAGACTTGTGCAACAGTTTAACAATAGAAAACAGATACAAATGAAGATCTTGATTCTTCTCTAAATTGAGCGTGATATGATAAGTTTATTCAATCCTAAATGAAATACATGAAAGTTGGCTGACTACATATAATGCATAATTATAATATATTATGTTTCAGTCACTTTTCGTGTTTTCATAAAATCTGCGAAATACATTGTCACTCGTATCCTGCATGGGAACAATTTGAATGCTGATGACTTCTGAATTTAGGACAAAATTTTATATAAATAAGATCAGTTTTTTCGCATCTCCATTATTCTTCCAAAAAATCATTCCCCTTTATTAAAGTAAAAATGCATGAATTCTTGACATCCTTAGCTGTAGACTTTGCCAATCTTCTCGAAGATGGTGATGATCATAATGTCCTTATAAATGTTGGCCAAGATACAAATAGGCAATCGTTTAAAGCTCATTCCGTAGTGTTAAGGGCTAGATCTCCTTATTTTAAAACTGCATTATCAAATGATTGGATTAGAAAGGAAGGAACTATGACCGTTTTTAATAAACCAAATATTGATCCTTATATTTTTTCCCTATTACTTAGGTAATTTTTTTAATGATTTAGTCATAACATAACATTACTAAGATTAACTCAGTCTCATATAAATCGTAAATTATAGATTTATGTACACAGGTTCTATTCCTATGGACCAGCAAAAAGGAGAAGATCTCTTAAAGTTGTTGATTGCGTCTGATGAATTACTTCTTAGTGAACTTCAAGAATTCATTCAAGAATTTCTTTTAACAAACAAATCCAGTTGGTTACATCAAAATTTCGCTCTCGTTCATCGAACTGTATTCCAAATCGATTCTTCGAAAGATCTTCAAGAATTCTGTTTAATAACAATTTGTGAAGATCCACAATCGATATTTAAAGCTAAAGATTTCACTTCACTCGAAGAAGAAACTTTAATTTCTTTGCTGAATCGTAGTGATCTCGAAATGGAAGAAGTTGTGATCTGGGATCATCTTCTTGAATGGGGCATTGCGAATGTAAATCTCACCATCGATATCAATAAATGGTCAAATGACGATTTTAATGCACTTCGCGAAATTTTAGAACCGATTATTCCTACCATTAGGTTTTTTCAAATGAAACCATCGGAAATTTATAATAAAGTTAGACCATTTAAAAAAATCCTCCCTAAAGAATTATACGAAGATCTTAAACGTTATCATTTTCAAACTGGAATGCAACTTAAACCTGAATATCTTCAAACTCCAAGATATAAAGGTACTTAATTCATTTGTGAACTGTTTAAATATATGGGGTTGAGTCAGTAGAAACCAAGCAAATTTCTTCTAAGTAAATTTTTTTTAAAACTTTAACCAACAATAACTCAACAAAAACTTAATCAAATTTAATAAAAATTTTTTTAAATAAATCTCACAAACTTATAAAATTTATTTAAAAATTTTTTATTAAATGTTAAATTTTTAAAAAAAATTTGCTTGATTTCTACTGACTCACCCAATATGCTTCCGCATGGGTTGAGTAAGGCCGAATAATAGCAGTACCCTAATTCTACCAATTTGTGTAAGGGCTCGATTTCCAAACCCTTATCCCTATCTCAGGGCCTGGAAATCGATGCTCTAGCCTGGCTCCTGTAGGCTTTTCCACGGGTACCCATAGGTAGCTCAAGCCCATGTGGAGGGTTATTTATATAAATCCGATATGTTCGCATCTGATATAGAAATTTTTGTATTTGTTAATAGGTATAAAATCGACTATTATCGAAAAACCACATTCAGCCCTTATTGCTCATTGGATTGATGGTGGTGATAATACTTCTCTTCCATCATACCCTGGTGAGCTTCAATATGAATTCAAACTTTTGGTCCGTGGATCCCGTGATGGTTTCTCTGCGGCTACATTCCATGATAGATGTGATAATCAAGGACCAACAGTTACTCTTTTAAAAGTTAATAATTCAAAACATGTAATTGGCGGATACAATCCACTTTCTTGGGGCTCTACAAATTCATGGCGTTATACACGTGACAGTTTTATATTTCAATTCAATATTGATTACAAGAAAAAAATGGTTGCTAAACTTGGTAGAGTAATTCCAGCATGCTCGCAATACGCCATTAGTGATTCACAATATAATGGACCATGTTTTGGAGATGGTGATTTATGGATAACTGATGATTTTAATTTAACAGGAAGTTGTAGTTGTAATAAGGAAAGTTACGAACAAAGTGTTGGTGATATGTTTCACAGAGAAAGTTGGGATAGCTGGAATGGAAAAAATGGAACTTTTGCAGTTGAGGATTACGAAGTTTTTCAAGTTATAAAATTAAGGCTGAGCGATCAATAACGGTAATCGCGTAACTCTGATTAATCAATCTAATTTTACGATGTAATTTTAAATTTTCACAAAAAAAAATCTGTAAATTATTGTATGTTTATTTGTATCAATAACTTTAACGTTAAATAAAAAAAAAAAAGTCTAGAATTTGTATCATATACAACTGGCTATCTAGACCTACTATAATCTAGTTGTTATATTGTGTTACACACATATGATTTTTAGTCTTAAGTAAAAATAATGGTTTATTGCTTTCACCGAATATAATACCATCATCAAGAAACAATTCTCAACAATGTTATGGTGAAACTTTGGTACTCTGATAAACATTTTTAGTTACATATATTGCATAAACCTTTCTAATCTTCTGCGAATTGGAGCATACAAGAATGGAAGTTTTTACTCATCAAAAAGATATTATGGCTACAAAGTTTGGGCCAAAATCCCGACAGGTCATAATCCCGATAAAAAAAATGGTGAATTTACAAATAAGGGCCCAAAATGAAGATAATTACAGATAAAGGGCCCAAATATACCGTCAAAATTATAACCGATTTAAATGTAATGGTATCATGATTAATTGCTTCATTTCGTGATTAAATAGATGTTTTAGAGCTATAGCTCATTATACAGAATTAAAAAACAAAATCCAACCGATTGACAGATTTTTGAAATCCTGCAATGCAAAACGAAAAATTAACTGTGTGTGACCTAATAGCTTTACTTCTCCAAGCTACAGTGTATGATGTCTCAGCTCCCACTTCAGAACGAACACGATCTATAATATCACGAGGTCGAAGTACTGCTATATCTTTAACTAATGTGCAGTAAACTTTACAAGGTACGATCCACGCGCTTTGAATGCTTCCATAGAAGTTAACAAGCTAAACAAGTTGGATCATGAGGAATCAGCCTTACTACATGAATATAAGCATCTTTGCGCTTGTTAGTAAAAGGGCATGAACTGGTTTCATTTGTAAAACAAATAGCCAACAGCTTATTTTGTTTGTTCGTTCTGAACTTATAAGAAAATTCAACAAAATAACTGTCCAAGACCGAATGAGCATTTCATGTAAATAAAAATCATTCCGATCGGTAATTTTATATTTGGCTTGGTGTTTAATATAAGGGAAATGTGGGTATTTTGACGGATGTGGATATTTGGGTATTTTGATAAATCACACCACTGGTGTTCAACACCATTTTTAATTTTAACCAATCAAATTTGTTAAATCAAAAAATACAATACACAATATATTTTAGATACATCGCTTTTTAAATAAATTAATTTTTTAAAATTTAATTAAGTTTTTTATAAGCTAACCTTTCTTGAGTTTTTAAGTAAAGTTGAAGAGAAGGTTTTCTGGTTCTAATGGTAGTTAGATATTTAGAGTTAAAGGTGTAAACATAGAGATTGTTTGTTTTTTTTTTAACTAGCCTCTTTGGGACTAAGGTTTTATTCAAGTTATTGGGTAGGGAGGCTTACAACAGAACCTCCTATTATATTAGAGAGTATATCTAGCCACATGTACACTTTTGGTGTTTAATTTAAGTAGTCCACCTACTATTGTAGGTTTTATACTATATGCTGTATCTGTAATCCAACTACAGATGTTACTTATTTAAACCCTCTATAATGCAACCCACTTGTATTACCAGTATATTTTCATTACATTTGTCAGTTAAGAAGTCCCAGATACTTTTCCTATTCTTTTAGGACTAATTTATCCTTAAAGCATCATTGTTAGAGCTTTTTATATCTACAATCTGGCTAATTTAGACTTTGATAACTTATGCCAAGTTCAAAAGTATGTATTTACAAGTTGAAGCTGCTATTATTACCTAATTTTGTTTTTGTAAAGTTAACCCAAATCCCAACACCCACTTTATAAACTATTTATTATGTTTTTGGTTTCTTTAAACTCTCAATTCAGATAGCCCAGAAGATTAATCTCTTCCTCTAATTACCTAACATTCTGGTTGGTGTAATGTTTTTGCCAAATATTTCAGTCCTGTTTAGTTATTTAATTCTCTGAGTAATAATCCTTTATATAGTACTATTGAAAGTTTGTATTACTTTTTCTACTTAAATCTTGCTAAGCAGACTTTTGTATACTTCAAACCAGTATATAAAATTCATGTGCACAATGTGCACATGTGCACAATTTTTTTTTAGTGTGCATAATTTTTTAAACTGGATGTGCACTAATTAACATATAAGTTGTGCACAATTTTATAGTCAAATTTTTAAAATGTGCACAAAAATATTTTTCCTATGTGCACATGTGCACAAAAATTTTTTTTCAGATTTTATACACTTAGATTTATTTAGTGTTTTATTCAGATTTTGTATAACTCATATATCACATTAATATTTCACAGCCTTTTAGTACAAGCTGATATAACCAAGTTACAGATGCTAATCTGTTAGATTATACAAGTTTGCTATAACACATTCTGTAAAATTTGAATTTCATTATTAATAGAATTCAAACTCTTATTCTGCTATTTGAGATGTGACAATTTATTAATTTTATTAAGTTGTCATACTCTGAATATAGAAATTTGCAAATTAGTAATTATACAAAATATTATAATCTTTAGTGTTTTGTATAACTACTAATTTACAGATCTCTATATTTTTATCTTTAATTCTGAATATTTTGAAATCTACTAGAGGATATATCTATATACTCTTGTTCAAAATAAAAATGATTGTTATTATTTGATATTTTTTTTTAAAAAAATACTGTTAATTAGATTAGTTGGTGTTAAAATAAAATAAAACAAGGGTGTAATGACTTAGTAAAGTGGTAAAATTGTTATACTTCAAGCAATTGAGTATAAGTTCAATTCTCATGGAAGGCAAAAATTAAATTTTAAAAAAATAGATTCAGCAACTATCATTGTGGCTAAAAAAAACTTAAGACCCTGTAACTATGATCATACTAAGATAAAAATTAGAAAATTCTGTGACATTTGTATAATAAAAAAGTTATACAAAGACATACAAGCCAGTTTAGTTGATACAAAACCCAATATAAGTTCTTCAGAATTGCAGAAAGTCACAGGACCGATATGACAATGAGGTGCTCATTTGGGAAGTCCTGAATAGAGAGGTAGCATAGATCTTTGACAGTATTACATGCAGATTAATACTTGAAAAACTGGTTAAACTGAACAGAACCGAAGTGTTTGGCAAGGCACTTCATCAACTAGGCTACTAGAGGAGTAACCAGAAGAAAAGAACCTAATCATGGGGACTAGAAGCAGGTCATAGTCCTTCTAGATCATCTGAATTAGTAGTTTGGGGTAGTTAAGATACTAGTAATAGTCTGTAAGTATACTAGGGTTTGGGTGAACTCTATAAAGACAGAAGTAGGTTGTATAGCAGCAATTAGACTATAGTTAGTTAAAATGTTATAAAAAAACTGATAAGAACAAAACAGCTGAACAACACTTCTACTATAGAAACTGGAGTGCAAGTGTGGATCTTGGGCTGTATGTATCAACTGAAGACTAGGTTAGCTGGATTGTGGGTACAGAAGGTTCTAGCAGATTTACTTCGAGAATATTTAATAGAAGCCTGCTTTAAAGTCCTAAGTCAGATATCTAAAAATAAGAAGGTACTATATATTTTCACTTAATTAAATAATTAATATATATAGCAATATATGTACAGTTTGGTATACTATACTATAAAAGTTAACAATAATTGAATAAAAGGAGATAATTAAGAGGTTACTTTAAAACTAAAAAAAAAAAGAATAAAATAGAACTTTAAAAAAAACTATACTAAAATTTTTTTTGCTAAAACACAAGTATTAGTTTTTACTAGTCAAAAGCTAGCAAAATAGATACAAATCAGATATATTATATTTAAAACTGATAACTACTCAATTGTTACCAAGTTTTAAATTTACTATTATCTACTTTTGCCCTTGTAGAGTTTACTCAAACCCAGCACCCATTTTATAGACTATCTATCATTTCTCTGGTTTTTCAAACTCCCAATTCAGATAGTCCAGAAGAGTGGACACCTTCTCTGAAATACACTAGCAGTCTGGTTGGTATATTGTCTTGATGAACATCTTGATCCTGTCTAGTTCTTAGTTCTTTGGTTAATAATCTTTTACATAGCACCATCAAAAGTCTGTACTACCTCTCTACTCAGAACTTGCCAAGTAGGATTTCATATGTCCCAGCCCTTAGATTTACACAAACTTTTTACTCAGATTTTGTATAACTCATATATCACACTATAGTTCTACATTCTTCTAGTACAAGCTAGTATAACCAAAGCTACAGATCTGATGATCCATCAGATTATACACTGTCTGCTATAACATATTCTATAAATTCAAATTTTATTGTCAGTGGAATTTGGACTTTTGTCTTGCTACTTGAGGTGTGACAATTTACCAACTTCACTAAGTTGTCACATCTTTGTAATTTTAAAAATTAAATTTTTTTTTTTTTTTTTTAATCTTCAAAGGTGATTTAAAAATTAATTTCAATTTAAGTATTATATAATTTAATATATAAGTGCTGATCCTGTTATTAGGTTTTTAATTACCAAATATAATTAGTCTAATTAGATTAGAATTATTTTTAATAAAACCAGATTCTAATTCTTAGTCTAATTTGTTCTATTTTATTTTAATTTTATTTATTTTTTTAATTGTTTTTTTAATATTTATTAGTTTGAATTATATTTCAGTCAACTGATTTGT
>CAJVPZ010000046.1:0-28485 GCA_910592135.1 Racocetra fulgida | reverse complement strand
TAAAATATTGAGAAAAGTGCAATTGTTTTTAGAGAAAACTTGGTACAAGTGATCGTCAGAAAGAGTTAGTGATTTGCGTCTTTATATACCAAAATGTTATTGAATTTAGATTATAATAGAAAATACAAAAAAAATTAAACTAAAACATTATATTCTAAATCAAATATTTCATTTTAAAAAAAATTGATTAAAAATATTAAGCTGATATATGAAATTTAATATAAATGATTAAAACATTATTGATATCAATTTGACTTTCTAAAAAGTATATAGTATATATAGCCTAAAACTAACATTATATGACTTTTTATAGTTTATAAAATAAAAAAAATTATATCTAATAATATTAAAAAATTTCATAGCATACACGGTGTGTTTGTACACAGATATTAATTTGTAAATCTGTGTAATGTGTAAATCAAAACAATTTGTATAGAACAAAAAGCTAAATACTGCCTAAGGTTAGGATAAGGGTGAGTTTGAAATAGGACAAGAAGTAGCTTATATCAAAATTTCGCAAGGAATTTTTTTAATTAATACTCAAAAGGCAGTTTTATAAGTGAAATTTTGAGTTATAACTAATTTTTTAAAGAATGCAATAATTTTACATTACACCTGATCATGCAATCTGATTGGCTTTCTATATATCTGTGTATAAACACCCCATGTATAAATAGAAATTGCCTAATATTAATATTATAATAAAAATTTTTTCTCTGTAAATTAATTATTTGAGTTTATATAATATTATTACAAAAAAATTTTTCTTGCTTTAGTAGAATTAAAATTATTAGCTAAAATACTTTTACAAATTTTAATATTTTGGCCACTAATATAGTTTTTTTATAAATTCATATTTTGTTAAAATTTGATTGACTTATTTTTATATAATACAAAATTTTTATAATAAAAATTTTTTAAAATTTAACTATCTTGATCATGTGATGTTGATTCTAAACTACATGCACTATACAAGCTGTCTACCTATTTATGTGTCATAAAATATATATTATAACACTAACAATGGTATTGCATTTCTGTCATTATGATACATGATGACAGTGTCAGATTTCTGTTGTCATGACATATAATGATGGTGTCAGATTTCTGTTGTTATGACACATAACAATGATGTCAGATTTCTGTTGTTATGACACATATCTAAGTAAAAATAATCTAGATTAAGTGGAAATAATATAATTGTATTATTTCTACTACAGCACACTTTTATCTTCTCTTACCTATTTTTTTTACTATAATAAATTACAGAATTTATTTTGCTTCCAGCCAGACTCAAACCATTGATCTTCTCTATAATAATTTGGAACTTATCTTTAATTATATATTAATATTAAATATATTAATAGAATATTATATAAATATAACAATACTATAATATTATTAATTGCAACCTCCTAAATTCATATCTTAGAGCTGATCTTAGCAGTCTGTATTTAGAAAAATCTAAAAATTAAGTTAAATTTTAAGAGATTTTAAACATTTTTATTTAATAGTTGAGTGTCGCTAAAAGAAAACCCGAAATTTAAATATGACTTATATTAAATTTTCGGGTTTTCTTTTAGCGACACTCATTTCTAATCGCTATTTCATAGTTAAATTTATTAAGATATAACAGTGTTATAAATTAACAATTTCCAATAATTATTATATGGTATATAGTTTATTTTTTAGTAATATATAAATTTCATTGGCTATGCTAAGTAAGTTGTTACAAATAAGTATATAACATGTCACAATTAAATACGTTATATACTGCATATATAGGTGATAGTATAGAAAAGCTTATATACAGTCACATTTATATGAGTATCGCTAAAAGAAAACATACACATTTATATGAGGTTTTTGCCTTAAAAATCACATTATGGGACATATGATTTATTATGTCCCATAACATGATTTTCAAGGCAAAGACTCATATACCCTATATATAAATATGTATGTTTTCTTTTAGCGACACTCGTATATAATCATCTAATTTCTGGATCCAGGTGAGAGTGCGACTATGAAATAAATCGACCCTCCAGTACAGTCAAGCCTCTCTGTAATCACCCTTTCTATAGTCATATTTGCTTATGATCACATAAAATTTTAAATATAATGCATATAAAATTTAACCTCTATATAAGCACAAACTCTCTATAAGTGATGCAAAACGGCTCGATCGGTTTGTATATTCAGTATAATAAAAACCGATTAATCAATAGAGCCGATCAGCCGAGTTGCATCTCTAGTCAGACAGACGTAAGTGAAACTGAATTTGCAGAAAATTATAAAAAAATCCTTCGCGAAGTATAATATAGAAGTTATTGGATATACATAATCTTGAAAGGGTCTTGATCTTTCATAATAAAAAAATGACTAACGTTGAAAGACATTGATTCAAACTTCATATTGATTCAAAAAATGATAAATAATAGAAGCATGCGAAGAGTCTTCCAGGAACGTTGAATGGACGAAATAAAAAATACATTATATTGATTCAAAAAATGATAAATAATAGAAGCATGCGAAGAGTCTTCCAGGAACATTGAATGGACGAAATAAAAAATACATTATATTGCAAGCAATAACGGTTTATTCAATGATTTACTATCTCAGTTTATGAAATAAGATCAATAATTTCATCATATAAAAAGTACCATAAAATAATTTATTTATTTTATAGACTGATCATAGTAAAGCATTGAATAAATAATTGTATTGAATTCACAGGAAGTAAAGTCATTATGTAAACAATAAAACACTTCCAATTATATTAATAGGGCAGTAATTTGGACTTTTTCTTTTCTTTTTTTGAAAGAAAATTCTTTTTCGAATGCTTGGTTATTAATCGATTACGTAGTGGTTACGCTGGGGTAGTTCATTATACAGTAGTACCCCGGATATATACGGCTAGCACTCGGATAATGTGTACCAGTTTTATGGCGCAGCTACAAATCAGATTTCAAGATTAGGTGTAACGTAACACGATCAGGAAGATTCAAAACAAACGTTCGTTCTGCCAAAAATCGCTCATAACTCAAAATCAGCATAAGAAACCACCTTTAGTGCTCTAACAAAAAGTTTTCGTTGGGCAATTTTACTATACACATCTCTCTCTAATTCATACATCTGACCCTAGCAACAACGAATTTTAAAAATTTTGTCTGCGCCACAAACCTGGTACACATTATCCGAGTGCATACGCGGCTAACCGTAAATAATATCTTCCGGGTATGTAACTGTATATGTAATCGGATACTATAATAGAAATTAAGTATTTATTCATATAGTATAACCATTTTCTAATTGGCAATATATTATCGTTATACTCGGGTATATATCGATTTCAGCTAATATAATACTCGGATACCATTGATTGGGGTACTACAATTCGCGTTACGTGGTAGTTCTCCGGAACTGCGAAACAATTTTTAATCGGTTAAACGGTTCCAATCCTCAATTAAAATAAATTTAAATAATACTTTTTATTATAATAAATAAATAATGATAAAAAAAAAAAAACCGTCTGTGATATGCATAAATAGTATTTTAAAAAATCGATCTATTATTTGTTATGGCCCGCGCTGTGCGGTGAAACTATTTTTGGTTACTTAACCCATGAAACAAGTGCCATTCAAAATTGCCAAAAAGCTTCGTGTACCATTATAATTGAAATTGTTAAACAATAAGTTTTTTTTTCCCTTTTTCTAAAAAGAAAGTTTTAATGTTAAAAGTGTAATATGATTAGATGAATATGGACTTATTATGATTCGGGACCTAGTCCTGCGACCGATTAATTAACAATTTACATCAGCGTGCAAGACCTTTCAGGGTGATATACCTGCTTTTTTGCCGGCAATATATTTTTTTTAATCAAAGGTTCAGATATAATGACCAATGAAGTACTATTTATTCCCGTTGCGGCGGAAATAAGAGGGGCCCGAAGGGCCCCAGATGAACGGGTATCTAACGGGTTATTTCCCCGTAGTGGCGAAATAAGGGTATTATTCTTCGTTTTTATATGATGTCATGACGGGCTTTACAACTCATAATCAAATAAAAAAACGGGTTTCTAGCAATGCGAGTTATTTCCCCGGAAGTCCGGGGAAATAACAAGCGTTGCCGGGGAAATAACTCTCATTGCTAGAAACCCGTTTTTTTACTGATTAAAGTAGTGATTATAAGTTGTAAACCCCCGTCATTCGATCATATGGAAACGTGGAATAAATTTGTTTATGCACCAGACTGTTGAAAAGTCGAGCCAGAAATTTGTTTTATCTCCGACATTTTATTAACGTTAAGTTTTGTATACGTACGTAATATGTCTGTACAATCCATTAAATCCTAAATAATTTATCATTTCTAAACATAAACATCCGTTTTGTACAAAAGAAATGAAATAATTGCTACATCAACATTAATGATTTATATGATGTACTAGTATAATTCCTATTTTTATTGGAAAAATGATGTAATGATTACTATATAGAATTTCATTTACAAATTATAAATTCGTTTGGACCATGACAATAATAATTAAACATTTTAATTCTTCATCTAAAAACGATAATAATGGTGGGTGCAGACTTTCTTCAAGAATGCATAGACCAAGGTGGTCAAATCTTGAGCATCCGGCCGAGTTCTTATACGGTTCGGATTAGGATGCCAAGTGGAGACGAGAAGGACATTCCGAATGTAAATTTTCCGACTGACTCGAAATACGTAACTCAGGGATCTTCTATGGGAGAAGCGACTTTGGAGATTAGTGAAGAAGATTTACCCGAAGTTGTCGAATTAAAAAAGAGCAAGTTTTTGAGAGCTATGCAAAATGGCGGAGTTATCACTGAATATCACAAGAATAAGCGAGGAAATTACACGTATTAGAAATAACATGCATTTATCTTTCTATATTTGATTTTTAAGGATTCTTTCAACTACTAAAATTTGATTCTTAGTATCCACGTGAGGTTACCTTCGAATCAAATTGAAATCTACTCCAACATCTCCCAGGAATACTTTGATCAATTCAAAACTGACGAATCAATAGAAAAACCTCCACCATCCACATCCACACGTGAACATCATCATAATGATTCATTTGAAGATGTTATGAAAAAAGGTGGTCGTATCGAAGATTGTATTAAATTTCAATCTAATTCTGTTTTTGTCTTGATGCCTGGGGGTAATATTGAACAATTTGGAAACAGTTAAGCATTATTATTCTTAGAAATGGTTTGAGCTTTCAAAATTTTAATTTATGTACTGAATTTATAACGCAATGATATATAAATGTAGTTTCTCAAGAATTACTTGACAAATACAAAGAGCGCATCAAGTTGCGGCCTGAACTTGCTAGAGATAAAAATGCGGACCATACACATCGAAAGGTTGGATTTGTGAAGTTAACGAACTTTATTACAGTTACCGTCATTGAATAATTAAATTAAAAATTTACTATCGCTATAGGGTGATAAATTCTTGACTTGTATGAGTCAACATCATGCGACTATCATTGATATCCGCCCTCATCCCTTCTATTCTGTTCATATCAGAACTCCAGAAAATACGATTAGATACTTTACTCATATAAGCGAATACCTGTTAAAGCAATACTATGATCCTGATCAAAATTGATTGATAATTCAAGTTTACAATAAAATAAGGATTAGGCGAATGATGATCTAATTATATCAATATTAATAAAGATTTTTTTTTTTTTTTTTTTTCAAGTCAGATGAACGATGTGTTTTTTCTTAGTAATTTAAAATTAGTTTCCTTTTTTGCTGATCATGAGACCTTATTGTTTATTATGATGATATATATTTCTTTTTGTTATCAAGAGTTATTCCTAAAAAAAGTTGTGACAATTGTTATGTAATAACTTGCATTAGTGAAACCTTGTTAATGTCATTAATCACTATATAAGTTTTATCATGATCGGCACAAACACATTCTGTGTTTGCAACTACGTATAACTGCCATTGATAAAGGAAAAAAAAATAAAATAAAAATAATTTTAATAAATGCAATAATTGAAAAATGAGTCATTCCAACATTGAAGAGACTGAACCTTTACTTACTGATGCACGAACACCTAATGACCCTGACGATGAAGAAACTCTCCGTGGTAGCAGCAGCAACTTCGGTGGTACCTCATCAGAACCAGCACAGCCGCGTACTCCACGTACTCGTGAAGCTCCACGCGACCACACAAACTTCCTTCCATTACGACACGGAAAATTCACACGATTGGAAACTATGCTAGCTTTCACATGTCTTCTTCTTTTAATTCTAATGAGCATTTTTGCTGGTTTATATGCAAGTGGAAAGTCTAATAAACACACAACAACTCCAGCACCACCACAACCATCACCTTCACCTCCATCAGAGCCATTACCACCAAAAGATAATGATACTGTAAAGGTATTCAGGCATCTATTAATATGCACATAAAGCTTGGCCATAAATATCGAGACTGTGATCCGAAATTTATTTTTGGATAATTGGATAAAAAAAATCGAGCTTAAGCAATTAATTCATGAATTGAATAGTTTAATATATGTAATGTCGATATTAATGTTATACCATGAAGAAAATTTAAAACCTGATTATAATTGATTACGAACAGTTAATCGATTATAATCGATTGCTATTGATACGGGTGTTAAATAATCATTTAAATTAAAATCGATTATAATCAATATATATATAAATCGATTACAAACACTTTTGATTATAATCGATTACAATAAGGTTTTAAAATATCTTATGCATAGCGCAAGATTTATAAATTAGTGGCATTTAAAATAGTAAAGTTATAAAAAAGATTTTATTGGACTTATAATTCACTGAAGATAATGTATCAGACGGTCCAATAAAGTCTTGGTCATTTAGATGCTGCAAATTCTTGGAAATTCATATACGTAGAACGGTTACGATGATTACTAAATTAAACGTGTGAAAAAAAAATCGCAAATACTTCATTCTACTATTATGTAAGAGTAAATTAATGTATTTAATTATCCAAGAAAAAAAATGTTTCGGGTCACGGTACCGGAATTTTATAGTTAGACACTGTATATCTTTTCCGTAAAGATATCTCTTTTTTTTTGTTATGCTTAATAATCGTTTGAAATCTAATTTTAGGGTCCTTGCACAACACGAGATTGTGTTATAATTGCTGGTAAAATAATTGATGACATGGACCAAAGTGTCGATCCATGCGAAGATTTTTACCTATATAGCTGTAAGTTTCTTTCAACTATTTTAGCTATTATTATATGTATAAACCTCACCTGCGCCTTATAGGTGGAGGATGGATTAAAAAATCCGTAATTCCTGATGATAAAGGACTTTATAGTTACATCAACATACTTTATGAAGAAAATCAGGTAATATTTAACACATCATTTGTACTATTTATAAAATTTTTAGGCAAATCTCCATATATTTATATAGTGATTTAATCAAGTTATTTTTCTGATGTAGAAACTTCTTAGAAACATTTTAGAAGATGATTTTAAATCACCTCAAGTGGCGGTATTACCATCTCCATCTTCATCGATTGATAAAAAAAACTTTTATAATCTTCAGTCGTTCTATCAATCATGTATGGACGAGGATCGTATCTCTCAACTTGGAGGTGCTCCTTTGGTACCACTATTAGATCGATTATTCGAGAACTTTCCTGTTGAAAATAAATTCTCTTTGTTTAATAATTTTGGTTACCAAAATGATAATCTTCAACAATCTGATTCTCTCAATCTACTTAATTTGACAAATACCTTGTCTAACTTATCAACTATTGGTGTGCGACCATTACTTGAATTCTTTGTCGATGCTGATGCAAAAAATCCGAGTAAGAATGCCTTATATTTAACTCAAAGTGGTCTTGTTCTACCCTCTAAAGAATACTATGAAGATGTACAAGTTATGGAAACGTATAAGAGTGTAATGGCTGAGTTACTAGGAAGAGCGTTAGATAATAGAAGTAATTTTATCATTGAAATGGGATATTCGACATCCGATAATTTAATGGATGATATTTATGAATATAGCATAGAAAGAGTTTGGTTTAGAGGTTGGGAAGAGATTGCTGATAAAATTATAGAATTTGAAAAGTCCTTAGCTAAAATTTCTCTATCACCGTAAGCTACAATAATGACATATACTTCTAGTCCTTGAAATATCTGCTTTACTAACTTCAATTTATTAAAAATCCTAGCGAAGAATTTTATGATCCTGAAGCCACTTATAATATGCACACTATAAAATCTCTCGAAAAGCTCAGTCCAACCTTTTTTTGGTCTCATTATATTAGTTCCCTTTTACCCTCAACCGTTTCAGATCTTCCATCAAAAATAATACTGACATCAAATCAATATTTTGAAAATCTTTCACTTCTTGTAAAAAAGACCCATCCACAAAGTTTGCAAGCTTACTTTGCTTGGCAAATCATTGCAAAGCATGCTAATAGTTTGGATGAAAATTTTAGAGCCCCTTTACGAAGATTGATGGCAAAATTAAGAGGTGTTGATGAAAACGTAAAGCCAAAAAGATGGGAGGTTTGTCTTAGTTCAGTTGATAAAGCATTAGGTTTTATAGCTGGAAGATATTATGTTTTGAAGGCTTTTGGTGGTATGTTTTTTTGTTCCTCTTCTGCTTTTAAATTTATTATTATTATTTTAATTTTATCCATTAATTTTTTAGGTAACAGTATAGATATAGCAAATAACATGATCACCTCTATTAAAGAAGCATTCGTTAATCGTTTACAAGATCTAGATTGGCTTGATGATAAAACTCGTAAACTAGCTTTTGAAAAGGTGAACGATAGCAGTTTGAATAACTAAATTTTAATATTTTCATAGATAACTTATTTGGGTTATACGTACATTTGTCATAGGTTGATGCCATTATTCAAAAAATCGGTTATCCTACAAAATCTCCTAACACATCAGATCCATTATCCCTTCAAGATTATTATAGAAATGTAAAATTTGATCAAGATGATTATTTTGGTAATTTGTTGAGTTCTCATTTATGGGCATCTGACATACAATGGAAAGAAGTGGATAAACCGGTAGATCGTGACATTTGGTACATGAGTCCTCAGACTGTTAATGCATACTATGTACGTTTGTAGTTTATAAGTGACTGATCATTGCTTCTGTGCTATGAATAGTATTAATATCTTAACGTTTTATACTTTTATTAGAATCCTACTGGAAATGAAATAGTATTCCCAGCTGGTATTTGTAATATATATCTTTTCCTTTTTCTCCAGTGTTTATTATTATAAATTAATGTTATTCATTATTTTATAATATCAAGGAATACTTCAATTTCCATTCTTCAGTTCCAAAGCGCCAGAATATATAAATTATGGCGCTATCGGTGCGGCGATTGGGCATGAACTTACGGTTTGTGTCAATTCGATTATATAATCGTATTATGAAACGTTAATATTAATATTTCTTTATTTTTTTTTTATTTGATAGCATGGATTTGATAATAATGGGAGACAATATGATGCGACTGGCCGGTTAACTCAAGTACGTGTATCTTATTTGTTAATCATAACTATTCTATCGAATTAATTATTTTAATTATTTTGTTTTGATCGTGTTATAGTGGTGGTCCAACACTACCATTGAAAATTTCAAAGAAAAAGCGGAATGTTTTATTGATCAATACTCAAGTTATACTATAAATGATACAAAAGGTGAACCAGTACACTTGAACGGTCGTCTGACCTTAGGAGAAAACTTGGCAGATAATGGAGGGTAACTATATATTATAGCCATTTAATATTTTATACATTAATATTCTAATAACCAATTGATTTTGAAATATCAAGGGTAAGGGAAGCCTATGATGCATGGTATACCCGATACAAACATGATTCAGACGGGGAATATAATAATTATTTGTTGCCTGGGTTTGATAATTTGACTCGCGAACAACTATTTTTTATTGCGTATGGACATTCTTGGTGTTCAAAGATAAGACCTGAAACGGCTGTTGAAAGGGCAAGCAAAATAAATTATTCTTTGTTATTTTTCTGTCTTTCGTTAAACTTATTTAATGTAATTTTATCCATCTGAATAAATTATTTAGGTTCGTACTGATCCACATTCTCCTCCAGCTTGGAGAGTCAATGGTGTTTTACGTAATTCGCCGAAGTTTTCTGAGGTTTTTAAATGCAAACCAGGTTCAAAAATGAATCCAGTAAAAAAATGTGCCCTATGGTAAACAAAAGAACGAACATTTTATTAGTACTTATATATATATATGTGATATATATATATATATATAAAAGAAGACATACTTTGAGCAATTTAATATTCATTTTATCAATCTCATTTGATTTTAAAAAATTAAAAATATACGCGTTTTGTTTTTGACAAACAAAAAAAAAAAATTATACAGACTTACATTAGCAATAAAAAGTAATATAACCAAAAAATTTTTAGTTAGATTATATTTCACAATTCTGAACGTATCCTTTTATTTTATCATAGTTTTACATCTAAAAATTTAGTATTAAAGATCAAATTTCTTATAGGCATTAACTTCGTTTCAAACAGCGTGTCGTATTATTTTACCATTTTAAACACAACGCGACTATAAACCAATTTTTGTTTTTTTATGCACGTAAACGTTATTTAGAAAATCGCGCTTCTTGAAAATGGCATGCGTGGTTTCAAAATAACGTTCATGCGCGTCCCAGAATAACGCGCACCCATATAAAAAGCTGCTTTGCCTCTCAGTGTCAGTTAATATTTAGATATGGCAGGCAGTGTAATAATATGGTACTACAATAAGTATCAAAGTATTTCAAATATTCCAATTAACAAATATACTTACTAAATCAGTTTGGGTAAGAAGAGGTTATGAAGGATCTATTGATTAGCATGGACATTACTTGAAGATCAGGTTTAGAAGAAATTGTCTTAAAATAACGCGTATATACTCAAAATAATGCACAGATGGGTGTTATTACGCGTAAAAAAAAAACAATTATGTATTATGATTGTCACTATCTAGTATAACATCACATAGGCACCAAGTTTGGCTTGTTTAAAATCATTTTACGAATTGAACTTTGAATATAGTTAATGAGTCGTTTGGTTGCTTCTAATCAGAAACACGTGATAATTGAATTTTTTTAAAGGAGCCCTTTTATGGCAGCTCTACAAGTCACGTCGGGTTAGCACTTTGGTTTTAAAATTAATATAGTTACGTATATTACGTATAATAATATCTTAACTGTTAAAGTTATAATTGGTTGATACGTATAGTTAAGATTAGAATTACTGTAATTATTCGTATTTTAACCTTTTTTACAATGAAATGTACCAAAGTACATGTTTGAGAGTTTATATCATTAAAAGGAGAATTTTAAAGAGCACGCGTATTTTTTATTTCTAACGGGCAGTTTAAATATTTGAAAAAAATCATTTTTTTATTACTGCTATTTTCATAATTCCTGGAACATCTGATAAAAATTGACCGAATGATTTTTCGGCCGTTCCGATTAAGTCATTGATTTCGGCATGATAGGTACGGATCTAAATTACGTTACATATATACGGGTAGAAATTTGGGTTATTATACGGGTATACATATAAGTTTCTGGCATATAATATTTGTATGTAAATAACGTTGGCCAAAAATTTTGTAGAGCTAACATATAAAAAGTCTAGTAGTGTTGGTAAAACTTTCGCACTATTTAATTGCTAATGTAAAAGTTAAGTTACACAGCTCACCCACATAAAATTTTCCCCGCACGTGACGATCATCCTATGATTTCCGAGTTTGTGTAACTTCCCTCACCGATTGATTGAATGCATCTATTTGCGCAACAATACCCATCAGCACGTAAATACCGATTTTTTAAGAATTAGGGTTAGGGTGCCCGTATTAAGATTAGGTTAGTTTAGGATAAAGTAGTTTATATATGTAAATTTGCCTTCCCGACACTTTTAATTAATGCTTTACAATAGGTTTAGACTACCGTTTCCTATATTTTTTGAAATTTTCACTTTTTCGCTTTGTTTTGCTTCGTCGGGCTGATCCGGGATGATCAAAATTCCCTCTAATTGATTGGCCGATCATCACGTGCTGTTGCGCAAATAGATGCACTCCGATTGATTATCCCTTATACCTTGCAGCCAATCAGAGTTAGTATATTAAATTATATTACGTATAATAATAAATAAATATGTAAATTTCAAAAAAATAATCTAAGTACTCTGTGGTTCCTAATTAATTCAAAATGTAAAAATTAAACCCAAAACATATGTATCTATATACATATTTATTTCTTGTTGTAACTAGTTTATTATTATTGTTTAAAGACTGTATTTATTAATACGATTTCATAGAATTATAATAAAACTTTTAACTATATATCTATATAATTTGTACTTAGAAAAAGCACAGCAAGTCGTATAGAAATTTATAAATCGGGACCAAAATATACTGTGCATTTAGAGAAGTTGTATAGAATGTGCGTTTATATAGTGTGCACTTACGAAGATTTAATAGATACTGTTTAAAGTAGGGTTTGAATGATATCTGTGTCAAAATAAAAAGGTTATAATAATTAGAACAAAGTAGTTGGCATTCACGTGTTATCTTGTAAGTATATAAAGATTATTAATAAATATTTACCTTCTGATACTTTCGCTGCACGTTATTGCTTCTAAACATAAGATATAAATTAATCAGTATTTAGTAGCAATTGTATCATGTCACGCATATACTTGCCGCCTGGCCCAAAACCCAAACTCAAGCCCAAACTAATATCTCAAAAACTTCATTCATAATCTTTATTTAAACAAATAATATATATTCTTATAGCTATATATAATATATTCTCAAAATATTAAAATTATTTTGTTGATTTAATTTTTTATAAAAGCAATTTGTTTTTTGGGGTTTGGGATTTGTCCGGGTTTGCCAGCAAGTATAGTCACGAATTGATGGTTCTAATTTCTAATATACCGTAATTAGATTATCATAACATCTAAAAATGCAACAAAGTCAGAGAATAACTTATTTTGTTTCTTAAAAACCGAAACGCCCAATATTACAATATTAATCGCCAAACATCATTCTTTATTGTCAAAATTATTTTCCTTAATTATTTTCTATCGTGCTATATCTTATTTATTACATATTACCGATACCACAGCCACCCTATCTAATTGTTTAAATCGTGCTTAGACTAAAGAAGTAATGCATATATATAAGACTAAAATGGTATAGTGCTAATCCACAAAAAGTAAGACGTATGAATAGAAAAACTACAGCCATGCTATTTTGGTTCATTCTAATAATTCGGTTATTGACTACATAGTGCTAATCTACAAAAAGACGTATGAATAGAAAAACTACAGCCATGCTATTTTGGTTCATTCTAATAATTCGGTTATTGACTACATAACAGGCTATGAAATGATAATTACTAAATAAGAGTTTGTATAAAATGCGGTTAAATACGTATGAAATGAAATGACTATACTAATTAAAGTAAAAGAAAATAAGCATTATAAAAGCAATGAAAAGGAAAATAACTAAAAATCTCCTAATATAGTAATTACCTTAGCTTGCATTTTTCGCTTTATTTAGTCAAACTTCGCTTAATAAATACGTTCCAATTATCGTATATGAATAAATGAAAAGCCTTAGCTTGCATTTTCTGCTTTAATTAGTTAGATACTGTCAAAATTTCAGTTTCATACATACGTCGTATTAATCATCAAATCTAATGGCAAAAATGTATATAAGCAATTGGTTTTGATTTTAATAAAGCTTCAGAATTTTATATTCTAATAAAATAAAAACAAAGACCAAAAGTACAAAATAAACAAACTACTAAATATTTTGATTCGATCCTTAACTTAATTGATATTATTAAATTCAATTCCTTACTTTATATTCAATATAGAAGTCCAATCCAACGTCGAACAACCATTTTGTAATGGCTGTAATCAATTTCGTCCACTTGAATCCTTTTTAAAAAATAAAAAGATTAGTAAAACATGTTTAAAGTGTAGAGAGAAAAAAAATAAACAAAATGCAAAGAAACGTGTAGCTGTGGATACTCAGGCTAATGCAAGTGCTAGTCACATTTCAATGGAAGATTTTTTTACTATTTTAAAAACATTAAAAGGTCAAACTATTGAAAACTTTAAGCAAATTATCGATATTAATGAGTACGCAATTCCAATTGATCCAAAGGAGATAGTCTCGTTCATTTCAGACAATATTCTTACTAATATAAGCTTTAAATTCAAGTAAAAATTAATATAAGTAAATATATTTGAATTCATAATCAAAAATACTAACCTTTAAAAATTTTTAAGCTATAATGATAAACTTCTGGTGAAATCAGATCATGTCACAAAATTTAGATACCATTGCGCCCAGTTGATTGATCGACAAAAGAAGCCAAAAAAGCATGAAGATTCTACAAAGCATAGGGATCGTCTACCAATGCAAAGGTTTCATTGCCGAGGATGGTTAATACTTACTATAGATATAGAACAAAAGCAAGTTATTATTGAGTTAACCCATGAATATCACACAGAATACACCGATGTATGTGTTATGAATGAAATAAAAGACTATGTTCAAGATCACCTTCAACAAACGCCTCGAGTTATTTGGGAGAACATCGGCACAAATTATCCAAATATTACTGAAAAACAGATCTATTATTGGTGGCTAAATCTAAGTCAGCATCTGTGGAAAAAAGATGACAATCAAATTCAGTCAGCTATTAAAATTATCGAATCATATACTGGTATTGAAATAATATTAACAATTACAGATGATGAGGTTACTATGATTAGCTTTGGAATTATAGAAATAATTAATCGACTAGGAGTAAATGCCGTTGAGATTGGCATAGATGCGACGTGTATGTATTCATATCTGTTTTTAGCCAAATCCTTTTTCAAAATCCAAAATGCTTCACTTTATTAGCCAAGATTTCTAAGACTTCTAAACCTAATAACAACTATAAAGCATTAATTTTACTTATTGTTATTAAATAATTTCAATTTATGTTTGCAAAACCATTATACCTCTGCTCGAATCTTATGCTTGTTGATTATTACCTCATCAAAAAATATTATACTTAAACAATTAGGTGTTTAGAAATTTTAGAAACTATGCTGATTTTCATTATTTTTGAGGGAATCATATTTCGGATTGTGTTTAAACTTATTTTACTAAGTTTAAGATTTATTTCAGTCTAGTAAAATATGAGTCATATGGCTAATTTAAAAAATTTCTTATAATTTAGATAATACCAACAAGATGAATCTCGAATTATATTCAGTACTTGCTGAAGTAGATGGGATGGGATTTCCATTAGCATATATGCTGCTAACTATAGCAACTGCAATTAATGATGGAGCCCGAAAGAATATGATCGTTAAGCTTTTTGATAAGTTGCATCATGTAGGCATTAATCCAGCGTTTGTGATGACTGACAAAGATTCTGCACAAATCTCAGCGGCCAAAATGATATGGCCAGATGCTTATATCCAGCTTTGTTTTTGGCATCTAAAAAAGGCAAAAAAAAAACAATTAGGATTGAAGAAAATGCCAAAAATGACACGGTACTCTTCACATGAAGCAAATGCCGAATTTCCATTTATCAATCTAGATTTTTGTCCTGAAGTTACTGACTCTGGAAATAATACAAATAAAATAAATGAGTTAATTTAGTCAAAAACCCAATCACAAAGTAATAAGACACCATTTGTCTTTTGTCCCTTAGAATACCACAATTATATCCTTAATCTCATTACTAAACATTTCTATCAATACCCTTATATCTCTGCAACTGATATGCGGTATTATTCCTCCAACCAAATTCGTGACACTGCCGTTAAAGAAATATACATGTATTGTAAAAATAATAATCTTAAATGGGTATGGTCATATTTGTGGGTTGAGTGGTATAATCTATTAAAATGGTCTAACTGGGCACAGAGTGCAAAAAAAGATATTTCAGTATTGAAAACGATGATGATTATAGAATCACACTGAAGACTTATTAAACATAATTATATCTATAAATTTAACAAACCACGTGTCGATCTGCTAGTATAGATTCTTGTTGAACGTCTTATCCCATGATATATTATAAAAATGCAACAGCTAGAATCAAATTACAAAACAAGAACTATAGCATCATGGCACCCAGCATTTAAGCGTTTCTGGAAGGCATGTTTAAAAAAAGCATTGAGTAGTGATTTTTATGTTACTGATCCGAAAATGTGAACTTGCTCTTGTCTAGCTTATCTTGATAATCATTTTCTTCTTTGCAAGCATCTGGTGCAATCTGTCTGCCTATTAAAACCAACCTTTTTTACTGAAGTCAAACGCTATAGAACTTCACTTTTTTGGAGACATAAGGATCTAATTCCATTATTACAAGGTTTAGAACTGGTGGTGGAAGATGAATCTGATAATGCAGGTGAACTAAATGAAGATAGAGCTGATATAGATACATTAGTAGAAGGATATGAACAATCAAATGATGAAACAGATGAAGAACTTGCAGAAGCGCTTCAGGAATACGAAGAAAATGATGATAATAATATTGATAATATTATTTTTGACGAATTTGATGAACCATAGGAAGAGGTTAATAGCCATATCTCAGAAAAGCTTCAAAAATGGATTGATCTATTAAGGAGCCAGGAGTGGTATAAAGACTTACGATTTTTACTAGCGGCAGAAGACGCGATGGGTGGAATAGAAAAAATGTTAACAAAGTATAAAACATTGAAAAATAGAAAAACATTACCAAGAACATGGAAAGACTATGATAAGCAGACAATGTTTTATAAAATTACATAATTCATAGTCATCCAATTCCATGTCAGAAAATAGCTCCACACATATCTAACTTGTATTACGTTAAAAGTGCGCTTTGTGCTCAATATTCATATGTGAAGAGTTTGTAGCTTAATAACATGTCGCTGTTTGCATAATTATTATTATTATTTTTTTTTTTGTAGTCAAGGTTAGCCTCTTTGGCTCGTCGCTTTTTATTAGATTATAGAATCATGTGGTGCCCTTTCAAGGGGGCCCCAGACAAGTACATTCTGACGAGGATATATTCTAGCCATATCTACGCCTTTTGAATGCCTAATTAAGTAGTTATACTAAGTACTACACTAGATGCTGTACCTATAACCCACTATTATTTGGATTATCCAATTAAACCCTCTGATCTGAGTTTCCTATGCCAATCCATCTAATCTCACCCGAAACATGCGATACATTAGTCAGTCCAAATTCTAGGATCATTGCAGACTACCTATAGGACTACCGGCTTTTTTACCGATTCATCCTCGAGTGCATCTGTTTGCATAATTATATTAGAGTTAATAATCAGATATAAGAATAAAATAGTGAAAAGAACTAAAAATAAATTTTTGCTTTGTATAGTAAAATCCTTACCTAAACATTCGCCATTCATTTTTTTAAACATACTAATTTAAACTTATTACTGTAAAGTGCCATTCAGTAGATCCTTCTATGAGTTGTAGCTGGAAGTATTTTGTAGATATAAATTCGATACTATCCATATTATATTTCGAAGAATAGTATCTTAAACTTTGAGAAATATCTAGTTGATGCAAAATATTGAATATTAGCAAAGTTGAACAAGAAACATATAGCAGGTATATCTCAAGACATTATAAATATTCAGATACATCAGTTGGCACTTTACGGTATAGATGTGGGTGTAATTACTCTTCCTAATAAAAATGTTTGTTGAAATTGTTGAATTATTTGATAGTGAAATTGGTGAAATTGTCAAAAATTAATTAAACCTAAACTAAATCAAATACAATAATTGTTTTAGATTTAATTTAGAGAAATATCAAAATTGTCGAAATTATTGTTGAAATTAAAAAAAATTGAAAATAAATTTCATATCTGACTATGCTTTACGGTATACCTTGCGACTTGGGTGTCATTGCTTAATACCTCTTAGAGCTTTGATCCCTAATCCGACAATCTAAATTTATCTTTAAATCTAGATAAATTCAGATATCCAGATCAGAAATTTTTACTCAGATTAGTCAAAGAACTTGAATGACAGATCTAAGGTTATGCTACAATGCTGTCTTTATATATCATCTAATCCAGATTGTCTTTCAAAAATAGGATCGAGGCTCTAATACCTCTGTTTATATACTGTTTTGCCACTTTCTTCTAATAATAACATCAATTAGTTAGTAAATTTAAATTATATGCTTTAAAAAAGTGTAACAAACATACATACTAGGTTGTCTTGAATACTAATTTTTGTGCATAATGACTCGAGTTAATCTCAGGAAAGATTATATAGAACGTGTGTTAATATGTGCCGATTATTTCTAAAATTTTAGCGAAAAAAAATCTCAAAAAGTACTTAAATTCAATACTATAAGGTACTTTCAAAATCTATCTTTGCTAAAAATTTTCGCTTTAATTCTTAAAAAAAATCAACAAAATACTTATACGATTTTAGCTAGAACGTGTATTAATATGTGCCAATTATTTTTAAAATTTAGTAAAAAAAAAAAACTCAAAGTACTTAAATTCAATACTATAAGGTACTTTCAAAATCTACAAACTCTTCGCTAAAAAATTTTCGCTCAAAATCTTAAAAAAATCAAAAAATACTTAAATGATTTTAGCTGACTAATATACTAACTCTGATTGGCTGCAAGGTATAAGGGATAATCAATCGGTGAGGGAAGTTACACAAACTCGGAAATCATAGGATGATCGTCATATGTGGGGAAAATTTTATGTGGATAAGCTGTGTAACTTGTAAAAGTTACGTACGTATATACATGCATATGTACAATTTTGTATTTTTATTGAATCTATTATTCTGAAATTTCAAACTAATCGAATTGGCTGGAGTACCATTCGGTCAATTTTTTATTAGGTGTTCCAGAAATTATGAAAATAGCAGTAATGCAAATTTTCGTAATTCATATCCGGGTATAGTACATAGTGGACCTGATATTGTGGATCTTTTATCTGACCATTTACGGGAGGTTGGCTAAAGCCAGGTACATCACGAGATTACCCAATATATAACCCGGATCAGCCTGAACAAAACAAAACGAGACGCCAAAGACTAAAACACAAAAAATACAAAAATTGGTTATCTAAACCGGTCTTGGTTCACTAAGTAAAAGTGTCAGAAATGCAATTTTACTATAAAAACTACTTAATTTACTCCCAACCCTAATATTAATCAATTTTAATTAAAAAATCAGAAAAAATCAGATAATATCATGATGTACTGTATCTGGCTTTAGCCATCCCTCATTTATGGTAATTTATAATATAGGCTTGTGCCGAGAAAAAAAATCAAATTAATAAAAAAAAGTTTTGTGAAAATTTGATTTTTAAATTATAAATTTTATACTATAATTTTAATAGTATAGTGATAGAGAAATTAGACTATATATAATTCTTAATACAATATTAATAATATTGTATTAAGAACTATATAGTATATTTTGAAGATGTAAAAAAAATCATTCTCTTCAATTTTTTATTATTCTTTATTTTATTTTTAGCTTTATTTGCAGATTTGATTCTTTAATTTTTAATAAAAAATTTAAATACAATTTGATTAAATTAATGGATAGGATTTAGACTTTTGTACTACCGGTAGTACATTTAAAAGAATAAGTTAAAAATCTAAAAAATTACTTATCTAAATAATTTTTATATATAAAAATCTAATAATTGTCAAAGTATAGTTTAGCAGAATTTTTTTTAAAATTAATAATAAAATTTTTGAGAAAAAAATTTTTTTTAACTGTTATTTTTTATAAGTTTAGTGTACTATGTGTAGTATATTACTAATATTAATTTTATTAAAAAATTTTTTAATAAAGTTTGTAAATTTAAAATTTAATTATATAAAAAATATTTAGAACTTATTATATTTAAAAGCTTATTATTAGTATATTATAAAAATATTATTTTTACTATAAAGGTTTATAAGCTATTAGTATTTCATATAAGGTCTTTAGTTTTTAACTATAACTTAAAAAAAATTTTTATTAAATAAATTTTACTTAAATTTTTAAGTAAGCTATTAAAACAAGTCTTTAATTCAAATTAATAAAATTTATTAAGATTAAGTTAATATATTAAAAATAATAGAAGTTTAAAATTTTAAAAAATTAAACTTAATTTTTAATATAAAATTTACTAGTAAAATTTGCCAATAAAAAAACGAAAAAAAGCCAATTTTTAAAAAATTCTATAAAATTTAAAAAAGCACTTAGAACTACCAAATTTTTTATATGTGTTGCCTCTATCTATAAAATACTTTATATAAGTATTTAATTGCTTATTAATTTGTTAAATTTGTAAATAATTAGCTTTAAGTAGTGTCACAAATGAGTACAAAAAGCTACCCGTAGTACACCTAAATCCTATCTATTAAAAAATAAATATAATATTAAATTAATAGGTTTTTAGATCTGTTTTTTGTTTTTTTTTTGCAAATGCTAGCTAACAAACTTAGATTATTTTAATCTTACAGTCTAGCTGCTTGAATACTTGATTTTTTATAGTTTTAAAGCTTCAGAATTATAATATTCTATATAACAATTTTAACACTTAGAATCTTTAACGAAATATGCAATTATATAGTTTTGATATTTAGAATTTTTAGCAAATATAAGACTTTATAGTATTGATGCTTAAAATCTCTAGCAAAATATATGATTTTATAATTATCACCAAAAATATCAGTAATAAAATAACTAAAAATATATACCAGCAAAAAGAAAATGTGACAAATTGTTACTTAAAATTTGTAGATATTACTTGAAAGTAAAAATAAGGCAAATATGATTTGGCAAGGTCTAAAATGACTTTTGAATAATACTGTATTATAAAGGTAATTTGATAATACTTATTTTAAAAAAACGTTATGATTTAATGAATTTAAAAAACTTTTATTAAAGAATTATTTTTTTAAAGTATAAATTTACTATCTGCTATTATAAAAGAAAAATCCACTATTATTTATAAAAAAATACCAAAAAGTAAAAAAAAAACAAAATCAAAACTTGTTTTTTTTACCATTGAACCTAAGCCATCTCACCTTATTCGAACTAACACTCTTCCCTTTACATATAGCCTTCATCATTTTAGATCATTATACAAAAAAAAGAAGACAAATCAAAAAGAAAGCATCACACAATTATTATTGCACCATTGCTCTTGACCCATTAGCACAGTCATTTTCCATTTACCACGGCCACACTCTTAACCCAACAAGGTAATATTACCTTGACAGATGTCAAATCGGGAAGGTGGCTTTTTCTCAATGAGATCTTCGGCGTAATCGTTAATTGGACTTTGCGCACACAACTGCAGGGAATCGTCGTTCGACTTGTATATCTGGGGTATCGTTGTACGAAGGTCTTCTGGCGTAATAATCGTATTACGTTCGGACATTGTTTCGCAGGTTTCTTGGTCTTGGATGGTTCTGGTTTTGCCTGTGACAATACAAAAATTGGGTTCCGAAACTCTTTTAAAATTGATTATGCACATGAATATTAATTATGAATGCCTGAACATGTTAGTTTAAACCCGTTACATATTTATTAGAATACATATATAAATTCAATCTGCATAACGATAATTTATTTTCATATTATTTAATTAAAAATTAAAAGTTACAGATCATGTTTCTGCCTGTAAGATCGATTTCGATCTCGATTCGAGCACAGAGTTTCATTAAAATTCAGAAATTCACGTGATTAAAAAACTCGTGTTCAACTAGTTTAGGTTTCGAACAGGGCTGAACAGAGTTCAAATAAGCAGGATCACATCCTACTTAAAAAAAAACAAAAACTTGGCGAATAAGCCACAGCACGTGACTGCAAAAGTGCCTAGATTCTTAACGTTAAAGGAGTCAAATAAGCAGTGTACGTACGTACGTACACACACACTAACGTTGAAAAAAAAATTTAGTGGATAATCATTTATTCAACATGATCTAATTTTTTTGGGTGGCAATTTAACTGACACATACACCTTATGAAAAGGAGATTTTGTGCTTACGTACGTACGTAGCATTTATTGTTAGCTCCGCAAATAACAATAGCTATTTAGAATAGGCAGTGTCTAGAGAAACTCTAATTAGAAGTCCATTAAGGCATGTTGGTGGCATAACTCGATATTTTTGATTTACGTTACTTATCAGTTATTGCAAATCACAATTAATACTTAGCGTTAGATTTTCACACAATTTACACTGTAAGCGCGCCGTAATGTTGCATTAATGATAATTTTACTAATACGTTGCATAGTTTACAGTACGTAATTTTTTTGTTTTTTTTGATTTTGCATATCGGAATTTCACCCAATCAAAACTCCATATCAAAACAGTTGTACTTTTATGGGCATTTAAAGAATGCACCTTCCACAAAATAATTCTTACGTACGTACGTACATACGTATGTATATACTTAAACGGTATTAGTATATATGTCTTCAGATTTAATATCAACACGCCAAAAACTCATATTAATGAAAATATTGAGGTGTAGAAAATAAATTTTATACACTTTAGCATTAAAGCCAAAATATTTTTCGAATTAACTTACAAATAAAATATAAATGCTATGATGAATTTTTGAGTGTTACGTAGACGTCGAAAAATATTTATGTATTGCATAAAAGAGCATATGTAGTACCCTATTACAATAATTAAAAAAGACTATGATAAACAAGAATCAACTTGGTGTGATGTTACAAATGAATTAAGTCGGAGTCTTTATTGCGATAAAAATGATAAATATATAAATTATTGTATAAAAATTTTTTGTTATTTTTTCTTTCCGATTAAATATTAATTCATAAACGTATACATATAATCAGAAGGTAAAGCTTTAGGTGAAATTTATTAGTACATGCCTTCTTAATCTATAAAAGATTACTAACATATGAAATATCACACAAATGATTATTGATCATTCTATTTTAGACGCAGATACATGAACTATTTATCGAAAAAAGCCAAACCCTTTTTTAATCCTGCTAAAAAAAAGGCTGCTAAAGCACTCAAAGCGGGGCAATATGCAGAGGCAGTCGAATATTATAATGGACTTATTGATGGCAATCCTGATAGTATCTCTATGAGATGTGATCGTGGAGAAGCATATTTATGTTTAAATGAGTATGAAAAGGCAAAAGAAGATCTTGATATTTATGTCAATAGAAAATCAGACGATGAACGTGGATATTATCTTAGAGGAATTGTTCATGATAAATTAAACCTTCGAGTAGATGCGCTAAATGATTTAAATAGAGCTCTCGGAATTAAACCTGATAGCCCTTTTGCTTATGAAGCTTTAAAAATTTGTGCAAAACATAATTATGAACTTGGGAACCGTGATAAAGCGTTTCAAGAACTTAATTTAATCTTACAGACTTCTACATATGATACTTGGGCTTTGGAAACTCGGGGAAAAATGTATTATGAAAATAAACAATATCAAGAAGCGTTACAAGATTTTAATTCATTTTTAGACATTCAACCAGTTAGTATTAATATCTTAGAATTAAGAGGAAATATTTATAGAAAGTTAGGCCTATCTAACAAAGCTTTAACTGATTATAATCAAGCATTAAAAATAAACCCAAATGATCCAAATATTTTAATAAATTGTTCAAAAACTTATCTTGTTCAAAAACAATACAGCGATGCATTAAGAGTTATCGAAAAATTTTTATATTATGGTGGTGAACTTAATGCTTCCGTGCTAAAAAATCGTGGTTTGATATATGCTGGTTTATCACGTCATAATGATGCTATTACTGATTTTACAATGTCATTGGAAAAGAATGAGAAAGGAACAACGTATAGGCATCGTGCAAAGGTTTATCAAGCTTTAAAACAGTATAAAGAAGCACTAGCTGATTTGAATAAAGCTTTAATACTTGATGATTCTGATAAAGAATCCTTAATCATGCGTAATCAGGTTTATACACAACTAAATAGGTGAGAAAAAAAAAATTACATTACTAAATTACTAAATTACTAAATCATATTAATAAAATTTTTATTAACAATTTATTCATTTGATTATTAATAGGTATGACGATGCTATAAAAGGTTTGACAAAGACTTTGTCAGCAAATCCAAATGATGTAAACGCACTATCCGATCGAGGCAGAAACTATATGGCTTTGAATAAGCGATACGAAGCGATGATAGATATAGAAAAGGCCTTGTCGATAAATCCAAATCATATCCAAGCGCGTTTAACACGTGCTAAGATTTTCCAAATGCAGGATACGTATTCTGCTGCATTAAGCGATTTAAACGCTGCAATCGAAATTGAACCAAGAAATCCAAAACTCTTAAAAAGTAGAGGAAAAACTTATACTTTGATAAACGAATATGAAAAGGCAATCCAGGATTTAAATCTGGCCATTGATAAAGAAAGACGTTCTTCTTCATTTAAATATCGAGGAAAGTCTTTTCTAATGTTAGGAAAATACAAGGAAGCTGTTGATGATTTTAATGAAGCATTAAACATAAATCCCAAAAAGTCAAGTGTTTATTGTGATCGTAGTGATGCTTATTTTCATATGGGAAAATATAAACATGCTCTTGCTGACATAAACAAATCTTTAGAATTCAATGAAAATGAGAGATCGTTTGAATTACGTTCATTAATTCACGAAAAACTTAATCAAACAAAGACTGCCAAAACTGATTTGGATAAAGCTTTAAGTTTGTCGCCACAAAATGCATCACTACTTTTACAAAGAGCTTCCTTATTAGAGAAATTGCAAAAATATCAAGATTCTTTAACAGATTGGGATGAATTATTACAAATTGATCCAAATAACGTCATTGCATTGCAGGGTCGTGGAAAGATGCTCATAAAATTATGTAGATACGAAGAAGCAGAATCAACTTTCAGTAAAATACTAGAACTGGATCCGAATAATCTGGATGCCATTTGTTATCAGGCAGAAATTTACAAAGAGCAAAAGAATTATGAAAAAGCTATTGAGGTTTTAGCAAAAGGGTTAGAAAATGCTCCCGGAGATACGAATATGCTTCATTTGTTTGTGGTTAAAGGGGATATTCATAGATTGCGAAAAGAATTTGCAGAATCTCTAGAGAATTTAAACAATGCATTAAGTTTAGATCTTAATGCTATGGAAATTGATAGTGATGAACCGATAATAAATGATGATAAAAAAAAATACAATGCGCTCGCATTATGTTATAGAGGATCAATACATCGAAATAATAAAGATTATGTTAATGCTTTGAAGGATTTAGATGGTTCATTAAAGAAACATCCTAAGAACATTTTTGCATTATGTGAACGTGGTGCTGTCTATAGAGATAAAGGGAATTTTAAAGATGCTTGGAATGATATCGAAAATGCTCTGAAATTGTCAGAGGAAAATGATGATGATTTAGAGTAAAATATTTATTATGATTATTATGGTTTTATTATTTGCTTTAGGTTTTTACACTGGCGAAATACCTATAATTTAAATACCTACGTAGTGTATTATATCGATATTGTGTAGCGTGTTTTTTTGATATAAATAATAAATTCCAAGTTATTATAAAAGCAAACGATGTTCTTTTTTTTTATATCGCAAGTACTGGCATTTTGAAAGCAAGCCAAATTTTAAATGAAAATTTCGTTCTTTTCAGGTGTATTATAAACAAGCTCAATTTATTTGTTACGTTTTTAAATTAACTATTACAAATAAAACAATAATCAAGTACAAGCTTTTCAATAATCAATTGAATCAAAGTCATGTGTCGAGAGTTCTATATCTTGAAGTTGAAATACCTCGTATTCATCAACTGAAAATTTAGCAATTGTATTTCTGATCGGTTTAGCATAATGTTTAAAGCGACAGAAACATCTTTCTTCGTTTTGAAAATTACCTAACATAGCAAGATCTTCAGCACCAAAATGTGGTCCATAAAAATCTATACTATTATGCCAAATTGCCCGATCTGACATTGCTATTCGACTTAAAATAGAATTACCACCGTTCTTTAATGAAAAAATAAAGCTGTCATACGTAGAAAGCCAGCGTCTCTCTTTTTCAATTGGAATCATTAAAGGGTTGTACCCACCAAGAATTTCACCTGTTCCACTAACTTTTAAAATCAGCAAGGTATTATCATACCCTTTACATGTTTTATGAAATGATTCTCCATTAAATCCATCTCTACTACCTCTAGTAAGTAACTTGAATTTATATCGAAGTGGATTTGTGTATCTATGTCCTGTAGGATTAATCCATGAAGTAATTTCAATAGCATGACTTGTAGAAATAATATTTGACTCCAATTCAAACCGTTGAGCATTTAGTATTGGTGAAGTAATAGTTTTTTGTATTGGTGGTGATGTAACTTTCATAGTGAATGATTTAGTTGAAACAATTTTATATTGTAATTCTGTGCTAATATTGTGCTGATTATGTCGCTCGATTTTCACTAATTCGCGTCGTCGGGATGGCAAAATCGCCGAAGTATTAATTTTGTCTGGAGTCATGAATTTTTTCAAAATATCTGTCCACAAATTTGGATCAAGAATTTTCTGATATGGGCGTAGTTTCGCTAATACCTCTTCACCATCAAAATCAAAATATCTGATAAGGGGCAAACAATTTTTGAGCGTAGTTTTTAAAATTAAAAAATCAAGATCAGACCATTGATTTTGATTAGAAGGGAGTGATGGATTTTGTGCAATTCCCCATTTAATAACTTGATCCCAAATTTTTGATTCTTCCATTTGTAAATCTTCCCGTTCTAAAATAGAAACAAATGCACTCTCAGGAAGTGTTACAAATTCGTCTGAGTCAAACAGTAAATTTGGTTCTTTCGCAACTATATCTATACAATATTTTTGCAGTGTCTCAAGATTATTGTTCTCAATTGTTGCTTTATAAATTTTTGAAAAATTTGTCTGAATCCAAAATTCGTGATTTTGAATTAGATAATTTTCAGTATATTTAGTTAGTTCTTCAAGTTGAAATTCATTAGCAGTCATTAATGATTCAAAGATTATAGCGGAATCCATATCTTCGAAAGAAACTATTCCACCATAAATATACCTACATTATGATGAATAATTTTAACGAAATGCTCTCTTTGCTAAACAGTATTTAAATTCAAGAATTCATAACGTATAACCTACGCAATTATGATCCGGAAAACTTCGGTTGAAAGATTAGGTTTGCAGATTTCTTTAATATGATTTTCGTTGTAATCCAGTTCATCTAATTCATTAGAAAAATATGGACATCGAACGTACAAAATTCCGGAATGTAATTCGAATGTTTCATTTTCTGTATCCTTTCCAACATGAATTACTACATCTCGACCTTTTCCACTTTTCAAGAGTACTAATAAGTCAGAAGATAAATTATTCAAAAATTTTGTTGGCATAGTCATGATCTATTTAGTGTAAACCATATTTAGTGTGAGCCAATATCAATATTGACATTTTTAAATGATTGTTAACGGTCTTTTTTTTTTTTTTATACCTTTTCTAATTGGTAGTTATAATATTTAGGGAAAATTTATTCGAAAGATAGCGATAGCACAAGCTGTAGAATATGGAATACAGTTGTCAGACCTTAAAATACAAATTAAGTTGATCAAACCAGTATTAGCTTTTATTGGACATTTATTTATTACCGTTACTGCTTGCTAACACTAGCGTTACGTGGCAGTCAGTCTTTTAATTACAGTATAACTTGTTTTATTAATGAATTGCATCATCAATTATTCAATATGCATTTATAATTATGTCTTTGGTTTACGTAGAGATTACGTGAATAATCAATAATCATAAGATATTGGTCATACGCAGGTACGGTAATTTTCTGCGTTTCACAGAATACCGCAGAATATGTCAAGGATAGCGCGGAATTGTTGCAGAAAGTAGAGATAAAAAATACAGAAATATCACTAAAAGTAGGGATTTATGGCAGAACCTATAATTTTTTATTGTTAAGTATAATTCTGGAAAAGTTCCGGCGTAGAAAATAAAAGAACCTATAATACGAGCGTGGTCGAACTAAAATTTTGTTTGGTATCCATAATAATCCGAAGAATAAATTGCAAAATTGGTCGCAGAATAACGCAGAATCCATAATTTATAATGTATAACTAATGCAGAATTTTTAAATTTTAGTCACGGAATTTGGATTTTGTCACGGACGGAATCGAAGGTTTATCACCGCAGAAATCATCATACGATGAAAAATCACTCCCATGTGCTGCTCCGCAGCATATCACACGAACAATAATACTTTTTGATATCGCTTTCATTATAAAATTGAGATATTCATTCACAAACATAATAACGATAATTAGGCAATAACCACCAAGAACATTTACAAATTTTA
>CAJVPZ010000045.1:0-28702 GCA_910592135.1 Racocetra fulgida | reverse complement strand
ACTCAACAAGTTACTGATCAAGGAGTCGATATCCCTGAGATTTATATTCCCGATCCAATTAATGTTAATCCTAACTCGATTGCAAATGTTGAAAAGGTTTTATTGCACATCGAAGAAATATCGGGAATTAGGGATGGAAACCGTAAATGGGTAGCAGTAACTTGTGATGGTGTTCCATACCATCATGCTACTAAGTTAAAAGAAAAGTTTCCCTGGCTAGTTCTTATACCAGGGCAACTACACGAAGAAATGAATATGCTTCGTGCATTTGTTGAATTGAACTGGTAAATTATTTGAGTATTTACATTTCATTATTTGTATAATTTTGCTTTTACTTTTTATTATCTTTTTTATTTTATTTTGTTTTTTAATTTATAGGGAAATCGACTTGAAACAATATGCAATATGTCAAGGCTATCGGACAGAAAGTCAGCTCACTTATTTCAAAAAATGCGCGGACCATCATAAATCATGGGATTCTATTTGCAACATATATCGTCAAGCGATGGCTATGGAGCTTTTATGGCCTTACGTAAAAAATCATTCTGAGCCATCAGTTGAAGGGTATCTTGCGTGGGTTAAAGAGCAGCAAGATTCACTTTATTTGATAAAGTATGAACAGGTCAGTTATTGATATTAAGAGTTATATACCTTTATTTTATAAAAATTAATTTTGTATTAATTTATTTATTGTTTAATAATTATAGACGTTCTTATACCTTCAAGCAATAATTAATTATCGAAAGGCAATAAGAACAAATAATCCAATTTTAAAAAGAGCCGCTAGAAGATCGTTTTCTCCTGTTTGGTGCGCAAGACGTCATCCTATTTATCGCCTTGTAGAAGCTGCTTATGAAATCCAATTAATTCAACTTCGCCCTGAAGTACGCGACATCGTAGAAAAAGGCTGTGTTGTCTCCCGGTCAGGTCTTTGTGAACAGTATCAAGGTCTAGATGCGATCATCGAGGAGGTAAATAAAACCTTAAAATCTTTGATACCTCCTATTCCACAAGATCACCATTGGAAGATTGCGGCGCGTAACTGTAAAAAATTTTTCGAGGTAAATTTAATGTTAATTTTAATTAATTACGATATTATAATTGGAGACCTTTAACTAATAACGAATATTAGCTTAGAAAAAACTTATTTAAAGTGATTGGGTATAAGGAATATCAACCATCAGGACCAAGGACTCGCCCAGAATCAATTGTAGAATGCCAAAGATTTCGGACCCTTCTACGAAGTCTCGAATTTGTAAATCCAGTAAATTCGAGGTCCGTTTGTCGAAGCCTGGATGGAGAATGCGAGTTGAATGAAGATTTAAAAAATTTTACTTATCTTGCTAAACAAGCACGACAAAATTTTATTATTGATACATTTATTAGTAACAATATTCTTTTTTTGTTTAGGCCGATACCAATTACAAAACGAGAAGCTGAAGCTCAAGAAAAGGAAATAAATATGACTAAACCAGAAATTTTGTTGAAGATAGAGACTCTTCTTGAACAGCTTGGTGAAAGTGCCCAAAAAAAGTATTCAGGATTAAGGTCAAAAAGACGAAGCGAATTATTAGATTTGCTACAAGAAATAAAGTGCCTGCTCGATCCTGATAATGCATCTAACGATCAAGACTGTATAGAAGACTGATACAGAGCTCTACTAATATTATTTGATTCAGTTTTATTTTATTTTTTATTGTTAATTAGTTTATTGTATTTTTTAATTTAATTTAATTTATTTTAATTTCTTATTTTTATTTAATTAGGTCATGCAAAATTAATTGATTGATTTTTGTAACCCGGCAAGGTCAAAATTCAAAAAACTTTTAAAAAATTTTTTTATATGTTTTAATAATCGGAAGAGTTTTAAAAAAAAAAAATTTTATAAAAGTTTTATATATATGGAATTTAAAAAAAAAAGCCGGCCGTCCCGGTCTATTTAAAGATTCCATGTTGCAAAAACCAATAAATTAAATTTGTGAGGCCTTATTTTTATTTATTTATTTATTCTTTTTATTTTATTAATTAATGCAGAGTTAAATAATTCATTAAACAACCGGACTAACTTATTTATTGAGTAGATTATAATAATAATTTACACTTATGTCACAACTACAGAACTATGATTAATATGTCTAAAACACAGGTAATTTTCAATTTATTTAGTTTTATAAAAAACGATTTGAATTTATTATACTAACGAAACGTAATAACCTTAATTGCCTGAGCTTCACAAATGTCAGACACTGTATTATTAAATATATCGCCAGTCATGGCATTATTAAATATGTGTCCTTGTCTGACATCTAATATGTCAGTAGAAAGCACTCGTTCATAAAAGCTCCTTACATATACCCGGTGTCGAATCTATCCTAATCAAGAGTGATTCTATAGTAACGTTATGGTTCAATTCGGCTTTATTATTTGTGCAGATTAGCACCGATGTATACCTTTGAACTCGTAGACGTATCATTCGTGCTACAAAGGGGAATGTATTGATAATTTTTTATCCGTGTAACGAGAATGTGTGGGATCTTTGCTGGAAGTCAGTCTAAATCATATGATTTTCCTTAAATTCTGATTATCCTAGCAAAGATCTCATATCGAAAGTATTATTATTATTGTTGTTGTTATTTAAAATTTACCAGAATGTATTTTAATTCCTTTATATTTAAGGGTGCGTATTCCAAGTTCTACTTGGTAAGAATGGGCACAAGAAATTCATTAGCCCAGGTATTTTTTCAACCTTAAAGCTTGTTAATAAGGACGCTTAATTTGTAATTGAGTTTTTATTTATTGAATTAATGGTAGGAAGGGGAAGAGGACCAGATAAATGAATCACTTTTTATGTTGAGCCTTTATTTGGGCTTGAAAATACGGATTAGACAAAAAAATAAGGCTATTTTGCGACAATATTTTATCGTTATGAAACTAACTATGATGCATTTTCAACGGCACAACATCAAGAACTCAAATAATATCAAAAATTCGCCGAGTTGGGTCATGCTAATGGAAAATTGTTCTTGGTCATTACTATCGAAACGGAAATGGAATTATTAAGGTAAATCAGACGATTCTGGTGTTATTAAAGCCCGCACAAATTTGTAATATAATGCTAACTAAATTGTTATGTTTAATTGAAAAGGATGAAATCAAGGCATTTAATTATTTTAAAAAAAGGAACAACAAAGGATGTAAAGAAGGCATTTGAACGGTTTTTGAAATCTGCCAAAGGTGGTGAAACTGCTAAAGATGAAAAGAAGGCATTGGCGTGGTATTTGAAATCTGTCGAAAGTGGTAATGACAGTAAAAAAGTTTTATTTTTAAAACTATATTTTATGTAGCATTTATTAAAATAAATTAAATCATAATTCTGCGCAAGTGAATTTCAGCTATTAAAACTAAGCATATATAGAGGTTTGATCCGATGAATGGTACATCCGGATATTCAGTGAATATTAGAATATCCATATCCGAGTATATACCTTTCTGGTACGGTACAGAAAAAAGTATCTGGTAGATACGGTACAGAAAAGTGACCGTACCCAGATAAATTTTTTTAAGCAGAGTACACAAAAAAAATAATAATTGCCGTACTAAGTTTTTTATATGTATCCTGCTTAAAAAAATTTATCTGGGTACGGTCACTTTTCTGTACCGTATCTACCAGACATTTTTTCTGTACCGTACCAGAAGGGTATATTGAGAAATTTGAACAAATGAATATCCGGAGTTCCATTTTTTCGATCGGATCAGATCTCTAGCCATATATTCGTCAAAGAAATGTTTTTTAGAAATGTAAATAAATTTTAACTGATTTAAAACCATAATTAGACACGATAAAAATTTAAAGTTCTTTGATCATTTTATTTCTTGACACTTTGTTACCAAACAAAAATGTACAGTCAACTCTAAACCAAACCTGAATAAACTTAATGCTTAATAAACTTTGTGAGAACCGAACATAAAGTTTAAACATAATTAATAAATTTGTTGAAATATAATAAGCTTCCTAAATTGAACATAGAAAATTTTTATATACAAGTCGGTTCAGTATATGCAAAGTTAACCATATAAAATGATTTAAATTCTCATTAACTTACATACATATTATAAACTTAGTAACATATTGGCTTTCGCGTAGCATTTCTAGGCTTTTATTATAGAAAAAAAAAAAAAAGGTGCGATGGGGTTTTGTTCTTGTAGAATAATCGGAATAAAATTCTAGAACAATCTGATCGTCGATTGTTACCAAATTAGGAATGATCGTCGACATCCAAATTTGGAAAATTCCCTGACTGTACTGTACGTACAGTACGTACGTACTAATTTACATTTTATCTCTATAAGGGGTGATTGTGATTTTTAGATTTCTTGCACCATGCGTACATAAGTAGCACAACATTGAAAGTTAAATATTTCTTAAATTATCAGCTTTAATAAGCATTTATGTACGTACACGATGCTAATATCTTAGGAAATTTTTGATTTCAACTTGTTTATACTTGGACTCTATAGGAAATGATAATGATTTTTTTGATTTCTTGCATTGTGCGTACGTACGTAGCTGCGCGATGTTGTCACGTAAAGCCAGGAAAGAAAGTGTTTGCCATGCCAGAGATTCTCATTGCTGTTATATTTATTTTCATAAGTTTTACCTAACACTTGTATGTTGCTAAATTTTGAATTATCTTAAATTGATTCAAAATACACTTAAGTTGAAACTAGTGATGATACCCGGGTTGGATATTACCCGGGTTATCTGCAGATAATCGGATATCCGGGTTGTAAACTCAGCTACCCGGGTAAACATACCCGGGTAATACCCGGGTATATATACCCGGGGTAACAAAAGTTTAAATATTCATTTAGGTTATTCAAGCTAATTAAGTATAAATAAACTAATAATAGAATAAAATCTGGCTTTAATGTACTTGATATGTTTTGAACTTAATGTATTTGGTATTTCACCAAAAGTTCACAGATAGAGTTATAGTTGGCGGTAGAATTAATTTGGCAAATTAATACAGCAACGGCATGTGCCGTATTATTTGCCGTAATTCTGTAGTGCCATAATGCCATAATACCGTAATGCCGTAATGCTGTATTGCCATGGTGTCGAAATACTGTAACACAGTAAACATATCGGTGAACTTTCGGAATTGGGTTTGTAAAATGCATCCTCAATTTCAATGACTAAAAAATATACGATTTCTATTAATGTAAGTTTTATTACATTTTTATTACGTTTATGTATAATTTAAGGGATAATTAACAATAACGATACAAAAATTTTGGATCGTTATGGTTAATTACTCTTTAATTTTATATACTCATTTAATCCCAATCCCGCGAATCTGCTGAAATGAACTTTTAAAGTACTTTCAATCAAGAAATAATTTTTAAATACCTTTCAGCCATGGATCTCTATCATTTTCTCGACAAACAAAATCCCGACAAAGAATTGACCGGAACTAACACCAACCCTAATCTAATGCAGGCTGACTTGCCAAGATTTTGATATTGTCAGGAAAGTGGTTGTTCGGAAAATGATAGGAACTCTTTAGCCATTATGTATTCGTTGTATGTAAAGTTGTACAGTGCCCTCAGAAAATTATCACAGTTACACGAAAACAACATAAATTTCTAAACATGTAATTTATTGCTTAGCAAATTAATAATAAATATCGATATACCAATTCAGATATATCATTACAATACATACAAGTATGTTGAAGATACCAGTATTTGCGGCCATAACCTCATATGTTCTTGGGAGTGGTCTTCGTTGCTGTATTCTACGTATCTTTTAGCATATTCCATATGTGCTTTTTGTGTAACCGTGATATACGTACTTTCTGAGAGTCTTTACATACATACACATGTTCGTAGAGCACTCGCACCATATCATATTATAGCGTAATAGTACTGTATTATATTTCACATTATTATAATATTTTTACGGAATTACGATATTACGGCATTACAGCAATTAGGTACTGTGCCGTACCAACTGGTAAATGCCGTAATACCGTAATTCAGTAACTCTACCGCTGTAACCGTTGTTGGGAGAGCTTAATAAGATTATGTGGATAAAGGCCAATTTAACTCCAACGGTGTACAGGGAGATAAAGGTAAACTTAGAGAAATGAAGGGAGTCTTTTATAATTGCAAACTGTCGGAGGTTTATTGAAACAATATGACACTATGAAACGAAGGTTGTAATATGAATAGAGGTGATGCAACTACAGGTGATGCTGTTGGGGATATCTCAATAAGGATGGTGAGATAAAGCGGACGATGATCAAGTGATAACGGAGATAACTTTAAGTCCACGTGAGTGATAAACAGTGTCGAATAACCATTCGTAAGTCTCGTTCTCTACCACAATTCTCGCAAGTCACTAAGATGAATGGCAATTTCTGATTCTACAATCGTTCCAGAATCCAAGTCTTAATAAGCCAAATCGAAGTTAGAAGTCAATTCAGTCCGTCTCGAAAGGGTTTATTAAAGTTACAAGTCAAATTCGAGAGACAATATACAAAGGAATATTCAGATAAGTATATACTTTATTCGAGCAAGAACGAAACAATTATTTAAGGATGGAATGGTATTCTTTATTTATCATAAAATAGAACTGACAAATTCTTACAATTCTTATCTTCACCGTTTAGAACTCTAGGCCTTTAAATACATTTTGAACTTTGACGCATTGATGTACCAACTGCCGCGTTTACGTGCCCACTAACACGTTGACATGGCCACTGGCACGTTTACATGTCAACCTTTAGGTCATTTCTCCATGATTATACAAGGGTATCATTATAACGGGTTCAAACTGCCACGTTTATGTGGCTACTGACACGTCTACGTGTCTTGAGTAACATTCATATGATTAAGCCACCAAGCCAATCCATCATTGCCATTTAGTATAAGTGATGAAATATCGATACGTATTCAAAGGAAATTAATAAATCTACTAAAATTGGATATTGCTACCAAAATAGATATACAGTAGCCAACAAAAGTAATGCCCGATGATCAATTTCTTAGTAAATTATATATAAAATCCTTTTTAGGAAATTTTGTTATCAAAAAAAAAATCGGGTTTATCTTGTCCGGTGAAAATTATATATTATAAAATATAATTATTGTTTATGTGATATGATCATGTAAAATTTTTTGCCTTGATATTTTTGTCATAAAATGACATCATCATTTATGCAAAATATCACAACAAAAAATTTCACATGCTAATATAATATAAACAATAACATCAATATTGGTCATACGAAAATAACAGAAAATTTTTTTCATCGGAGCTCATATCACTCATGTGCTGCTACGCAGCACATGGGGTGACATGAACTTCGATGAAAAAAATGTCCTGTTATTTTTCATTGTATAACCAATATCTTATACATATCAAATTTTCTAATTATATAAAATTACAAAATATTTATTATTAAAACTTTGGATTTTTAACAATTTTAAAATTTTAGATTTTTACTATGTTTTTACTATGTAAATTTTGCAAAATTGATTTTTTTTTTTTTTTTTTTTTAACTAACTAGCCTCCTCGGGGCTAAGGTTTTATTCAAGTATTGTTGAGTTTGGGGATTTGCGGCTAATGCCTCATAGAACTCCATACATTAAAGAGTATATTCTAGCCATACCTGTGCCTTTTGAGTGCCTAATTAAGTAGTTTTGCCTATTACTAGACTCTACACTAGGTGCTGTACCTGTAACCCAACTATGAAATTACCCGTTTAAACCCTCTGTAATGCAACTCTACCTGTGTCACTAGTATATCCCTGTTATATCAGTCAGTCAAGAAGTTCCAGATGCTTAACCTATTCTCTATAGGATTACTTTATCTTTGAGGCATCATCACTAGAGCCGCCCATTACCTATATCTAATGTATAGACCTAGTTTTCTTTGGATAGGAACTACCGGATAGATTCTATACCTTTACGGGCAGGTCGCATTACCAATCCTTTCTACAGACATATTAGCTAGATAGGTTTTAAGCCTTTATAGACAGGCTGCACTGCCTAACTACCTGGTCCTTGTAGAGTTCGTTCAAACCTTAGCACCCACTATACAGACCATTCCTGTACTTCTGTTACCCCAAACTACCAATTCAGATAACTCAGAAGGACTGTAACCTGTCTCTGGTCCCCATAATTGAGTCTTTTTTCTCTGGTTACTCATTTGGCAGCCTGGTTGCTAGAGTATCTTGCCAAGCACTTCAGTTCTGTTCAGTTCTTGTTACTTCCAGAGATAATCCTTTACATAGTACCATTAAAGATCTGTACTACCTCTCTACTCAGGTCTTGCCAAGCAGGCTCCCGTATCCTGTCAATCTGCTAGATTTATTCAGTAGCTCCACTTGAGTTTTGTGTAATTCATATGTTACATTATATATTCCACTATCTCCCAGTACAAGCTGGTACGATCCTGTTACAGGTTCTATAACCCAATAGAATACAGTCTTTCCAAATGTATTTTCTGTAAATTCGAATTTTCATTGCCAGTGGAATTCAAACTCTGGTCCTGCTGCTTGGAGGTGTAACAACTTGCCAACTTCACTAAGTCGCTATACCCTATTTTGTAAAATTGTATTGTAAGTTTTATATTATATTAAAATATATTTTTTTATAACAATAATTTTTTATTTTATATTAATCATAAAATATAATAGCACTACTATTAATAATTATAGTTAAGGGTGTGGCGACTTAGTGAAGTTGGCAAGTTGTTGTACTTCTAAGCAGTAGGACTAGAGTTTGAATTCCACTGGTGATGAAAATTCGAATTTATAAAAAATACATTTGGAAGACTGTATCCTATTGGATTATAGAATCTGTAATGATAGTCATATCAGCTTGTACTGGGAGGTTGTGAAACATATAGTGTAATGTACAAATTACACAAAACCTAAGTGAAGCTACTGGATAAATCTAGCAAATTTACAAGATATGGGAGCCTGCTTGGCAAGACCTGAGTGGAGAGGTAGCACAAATCTTCAATAGTTATTATGTAAAGGATGATCAACCAGATATCGAAAAACTAGATGAGACTGAGGTGTTTGGCAAGGCACTATACCAACCAGGCTATCGGATAACCGAAGGAAGGGTTCTGCCTTTTCGGGCCATCGGATTGAGAGTTTGGATTTCCGAAGGTATAGGAGGAAGTCCATAAAGTAGGTAATAGGATTTGTGTGAATTTTACAAGAGCAGTAGTAAGTAACTATAGTGGCTTTGGCTCACAAATACTTGTCCTTGAACTCAGCGTAAGTTACCAAAAAGGCCTAGTCTGGAAATGTGTAAGACATAGAAAGATTAGGGTGTATATACTATACCTTCCCTAGAGTAATCTGGTAAGTATGAGAACCCTACTGTGTTATCTACCGAATTAGGACATAAGTAGTATAGCATATATCGATCTGGGTAGTCTTCAATAAAGCAGCACAAGGTTATAGGTTGGTGTAATTAAGGTGGTAGTGCAGGATGGGAGACACCAGAAAGTTTAATTGGATAGTTCAAGTAATAGTAGATTATAGACACGGCATCTAGTGTAGACTCTAGTAATAGGTAGCTACTTAATTAGGCACTCAAACAGTGCAGGTATGGCTAGAATATACTTTCGTTAACCAAGAATATACTACTAATATACCTAATAAAAATTCGCTCTTCCGTGATATTGTGAAGGTAAAAAAAAAAAAATAAAATAAAAAAAAAATAATTATAGTTAAGATTTTTTAAAAAAAAAATTTTAAAATTTTATATTTAATTTTAAAAAAAAATGTGTTTGTCACTGGGGTGACAATCTTTTGTATAATGTATGATCAAAACAACAATCAAAACAAACGTAAATATAAATAAATTTATTGTTATTAGGATTAGAGTATAGATATGTTTAAAGTAAGAAAAGGGCATAGTATATAATAAAATTTCCTTGTAGGTTTAGGTCGCAGATAACTCCTATAACTCTTGAGTTAGCAAGGGCTCTGTCTGAGTCTCTAGTCTTAGTATCTTATAGATATAAAGTTCAAATAATGTAATTTCTTTATTTTTATTTGTAAAGAAGTTTAATTGGATTTTAATAAAGATAAAGGCATGGCCTCACCTTTGAAGATTAAAAAAAAAATAATAATAATAAAATTTCACAAGGAATTTTTTTTGTTAGTAAACAAAAAGTGGTTTCTTAGATATAATTTTTAGTTATTGCGAAATTTCACCAAACTGCTTTTTTGCTTTGTTTGCACGTTACATGATTAGGTATAACGTTATATCTGATTTTGCATTCTTATTGGTGCAGGACTGTCACTACTGGTAATAAATAGATTCGCTCTAATTTTAAAGTCAAATTTACAAATTTTATATGCTTTATATATGAAATTTTGAATTGTAAACTTCATAATTAAAAAAAATAATTCTCAATTTGTTTGTCTCAGTAAAACTTATATATTATAAAATACAAGTATTGAATTTATAATCATATTAAAAAAAAATTTTTTAAATAAAAAGAATATTGACTTTTGCATTTGTATAAATTTTAATTGTTTATATGTTTTACTATGCAATTGATCATCAGATGTTACTTTTGTTGGCTACTGTATATGTGGTATATTGACTAAATAGGAGTTTAAAATAAAAAAATAAAGAAAATAAAATTTTAATTTATTACACCACCAACTATATAGGTGATAGACTAGGAAAACCTGTCTCTGAAGGAGGTTTTCATTTTGAGAAAATAGCAATTATTTATCTGTAAAACCTAAATTGTACTCTTAAATTTGTTGTTTATTTTTAGATATCAGTTATTGAATAAACAACAAGCATGATAGAAATCATATTTATCAATTTGGTTTTACCTCAAAATTAGCTAATCATGATCAAGAATTATTTGCTATTAAAACTTACAAAGTAAGTTTTTACAACAACAGTTTTTTAAACTTACTGTACTTTACAAAAATCTGTCAAAATTAAATTTGCTAAAAATAAGCAATTTAATAGTGCTAATAATGTACTATTAAAATATAAAATTTTGCAAATATAAGCACTTTAATAGCATTTAATTACTAAATTTTGATTTTATAAATATATTTGTCAATTATTATACTAATAAAATGCTAATATTAGCAATCTATTATTAAAATTTTAGTAATAATAAAGGCCTAAAAATTACTATTATTTAACTAATTTATTAGATATTTAAAGGCGCTAATAATGAAAAATTTTGCAATAAATTATTAGAATTGCTAACTTAGTACTAATGATATACTATATATTGCTTATTATTTGCAAATAACTGCATATCTCAAAATTTTCAGATTTTTGCAAAGTAGTTTTTTTGAAAATTGCTTCTGAATTTACTTTTATCCATTATACAACCGATTGTTTAATAACAAACCAATCCTTCACTATCTGAAAATACTCTAATACTTCAACAACTAGTAATAGTGCTTCCTTTTACAGTTTGGTGTAGCTGTTCTTTGACTATTTATTGCTTATTTATCTTATATAGAGGTCAAAATACTATTTTATTTAAAGATTTCATTTGTTATTCTTTACATCACTTAATAGCAGAAGTTTGTGTAATGGTTTATCAAAAAAAACTCCTAAAAATCAAATTAATAGATATGTTTATTTTGATTGGTTGTTAATTTTGTTCATTAGATTAATTATGATTAATTGATATATTATGAGTCAGAATATTCGTTATACAAAAAGTCTTTTTTTGGAGTAATATTACAATATCCCAGTTGTTTGCATAATCAGAAATATTTTTTTACAGTACATTCTTCAAATTCCAAAATACTATTTAAAACTTTCAGATCTCTTTGGTTCAGATTCATTAAAGTAGTTCACTTATTTGCAACAATCACAAAAATTATAAAATTTTTATTAGTAATTTCAAGTTTATTAGTTAACAATTTTTACTACTTGCATAATTATAAGTTTTTTACTAGTATATTCTCTAAGTTCCAAAGTACCATTTAAAACTTTTGGATCTCTTTAGATCAAATAGAAAAAGTTAGTTTACTTATATACAAAAATTGCAAAAAAGTACGAAATTTTTATTATTTCAAACCTAGTAATTAGTAAAACTGGTTGTTTGTAATAATTAAAAGTTTATTTTTTTTTATTAGTATATTTTTATACTCAAGACATATTTCAAGCTTTTAATTTAAATTAGGTTAACTAAATTAGTTAAATGTAAAAATTAAATATGAAAGTGAATGATTTACAATAATAATTTAAATAAAAAAATTAAAAATTAAGAGTAGGATATATATAGATTATTTTTCATATGATCTGTATAGTATATTAAATTTTTATATAGAAAATAAAAAAATGTCTCTGATTTAACTTTTAACATTCTAGTTAATTTTTATTAAATTTATATAATATATAATTTAAACTAGTTTGTTTATAATAGTGAAGTTGCAAGATATATACATTGCTTTAAAAAAAATGAACTTTGTATATAATTAAAGTTTTTGGAATCACTATATGTTTTTTTGAATTACACAGAAATTGCTAGTTCTGATTAGTTAAATCATATGATGTTTATATGTAAATCATATAATATCATATAAAATCTAATGTGATTACTAATAAAAATAATCTATGTATACTCTATTCTTAAATATCTTTAGTTATTATCATCTATTTATATTATTTAATATACTTTGTAAATCTATTGCTATTTTTTATTTTTTTTCATTTATTTTCATATTTTTATATATTTTTTTCTAAATCTTGAGACTTTTTTTAAATTTATTATCATTAGTAAGAGTATTAGTTTCTTTTCAAAACTCTCTAGAAATAAATTAATATTTTTATATATTTTACTCTCATAATATTCTTTATAGTACTAATAACTATATTTTATTTTATTATAACAATGCTAAGAAATTCATGTTTACAGATTAATATGATTCTATATTCATTGTTGCTTAAAGTTTTATAACAATCATTACAAAGCCCTGATAAAGAAAATGCTCTAGTACTATATTTTGTAAGCAAGCATATAATTTTAAATCTTTATTTAAAATAGCAAGTTTATATTTTAAAAGTTTCTTTTTTTTGTTTTTAATTGTTATTTTTTATTATATTGTAATATGCTGCTTGGCTTAACTAAATATAAACTATTTTATAATAAAATATGTTATCATTAGTTAAATCAAACAAATATATTACTTGACTTAATATATAAGAGTAGTTAAAGAATGTTTTAAAGAAAATTTAAAGCCTAAATAAAACAAAAATACTATAAAATAATTAAACAAAAAGTTAAAGAAAATAAGGTTTACTTAAGTATAAATCAAAAATATCAATAAATTCACAATAAAAATGCAATAAAAATACTATAGAAATATTATAAATCACAAAATAATAATAGTTTATTATTAGGGTGTAGTGATTTAGTGAAGTTGATAAGTTGTTACACTCCCAAGCGGCAGAACAAGAGTTTAAATCTCACTGGCGATGAAATTTGAATTTGTGAAATATATTATGCTAAAACTATATAACATATCGATCGGGTTAGCATCTATAACCTTGGTCTCACCAACTCTTATTGGGAGGTTGTGGAATATAGTATAATGAATAAGTTGCACAAATTTTAGATAAAGCAGCCAAATAAATTCAAGGGATTAAGAAATACAAAAGCCTACTTGGAAAGTTCTAAGTAAAGAAGTAGCACAGATTTTTAACAGCACTACGTAAAAAACTATTATCTGAAGAATCAGATACTAATGACAAACTGAATAAGGACTGAGTATTTGGCAAGCACTATATTAACTAGGCTGCCAAATAACTGAAGAAAAAAAGATTTATTCAGAATACTAGAGATGTCTACTGATTCCTCTTAGGCCATCTGAATTGAAGTTTGAGATACCAACAGTTGGTATCGAAATACTGTTAATAGTCTGTAAAGTGGATGCTGGGGTTTAAGTGAACTTTGTAAGGACAAAGAGTAAGTAATAGTAGCAGAGATAAAATACCACAAGTATTTGGCTGTGACCTAGCTGTAAGTTACCAAAAATCTAAATGATATATATATGAGACATGAACTATTTTAGTAGATTTATTATGAGAATAAAGAATACTTCTATATAATAGTATATGTCTGCTTTAAAGTCTTAAGGTGCTTTCATAGCAATTCCTCTTTAGAAAGAATTTCTAATAGCATTAAGTTAATTAGGGTAGTAATACTTTTGTTAATATAACAAAGTCAGGGGTGTTTACATAGTAGTTATTCTGGTATTCGAACTATAAGTTAATAAAATATGCCAGATCCCTAAGTGGTCACCTTAATATTAAAAAAAAATAAAATAAAATAATAATAGTTTATTACTAAGAAAATACAAAATAAAAAGGCTTTTTCTCAAAAAAATAATCAAAGAAAAGAGTCAAATATACTCAGAAATGATGTAAATATTCAAAAAATAAGTTGTAAAGCATACATTGATATTTTTTTGCTTTAGAGAAAAGGCAGGATTTATATATTTTTATAATGCTATAAAATAATGCTATATAATAATAATATAAAATAATACTAGAAAATAATGCTGTAAATCATTATATAATGATATAAATTATTGTAATAATGCTATGTACTACTATTTAAGTTATTATAATATAATACTAATGCTAAAAATAGTTACAATAATGATAATGGCATAAAATAATGTTATAAAATTATGCTATAAGATAATGCTATATAATAATAATATAAAATAATACTATAAACTAAATAATAATACTATAATTTCTAAAATTAGTAATACAGTTAAATAATTATTAATATATTATTCTAAAAGGTTCTGGAGTACTATATGTGTTGTGTTACTTAGTATTCAAAAAAGTCAGCACAGATCAGATTCAGATTTGTGTGAATTCAAACTGTCAAATTAGGTTTGGCTTCTGAAATGTCAGATTAGGCCTGAGTTGAGCGGGATTGGGCCTAATTTTAGGTCATGTCTTTATATAATCACTCTATGTGATAAATTCGAATTTGTCATATAATAAATTCGAATGTATCACACCTTGTGCCACAATATAAGTGATAAATTCACATTTGTTACATAATAAATTCAAATTTATCACTTATATTGTGACAAATATATATAACAAACTGTTAGATTGGCATAGATCACTCTCAAATTCAAACTGAATTATGGATTCAGATTGGATTCAGATCAATCCTGAATTAACAGGGATTTTAATCCATTTTCGAACACTAGTGTTACTTATATAGTCTTACTCTGTATTCTGTTATATTAAATAAACTAATAATTTAAATATTAAAGCAAATATTATTTTAAATAAAATTCTGTAAAAGGTATACTAATAAAATATGTAGTAAACTATTATATAAATATCTAAAATAAATAAAATATACTATAAACTATATAAATAAACCAATAAGTAATAAAATATGGATGGTGTGGCACTTAGTATAGTTGGTAAGTTATTACACCCCCAAGCAGCAAAACAAGAGTTCGAATCCCACTACTGACAAAATTCGAATTTGCGGAAATGCGTTACAGTAAAACTATATGACATGTTGATTAGGTTAGCATCTGTAACCTTGGTCTCACCAACTCGTATTGGGAGGTTGTGGAATATAGTGTAATGTATGAGTTACACAAAGCCCAGATAAAGCAGCCAAATAAATTTAAGGAATCAGAGATACAGAAGCCTGCTTGGGAAGTCACGAGTAGAGAGGTATCACAGATCTTTGAAAGTGCTATGTAAAAGATTATTATCTGGAGAACCGAACACTGAAGGCAAAACTGAACGAGGATCAAATATTTGGTAAGCACTACATCAACCAGGCCACTGGATTAGCTAAAGGAAAAAGGATTCATTCAGAATACAAGTGGATGCCCACTAGTCCCTCTCGAGCAATCTGGATTGGAAGTTTAAAGTGTTGATGGTTGGCATTGAAGTACTGTTGATAGTCTGTAAAGTGTGTACTGGAGTTTGGATGAACTTTGCAAGAGCACAGAGTAGATAATGGTAGCGGAAGTAAAAAGCCGCAAGTACTTGGCCGTGGCCTAGGTGTAAGTTACTGAAAATCTAGGTGATATATGTGTAGATATAGACCGTTTTGGTAGATTTACTATGAAGATAAAGGACCCCCTATATAGTAGCGTGTGTCTGCTTTAAAGATCTAAGGGGCTTACACAGCAGTTTCTCTTTGGGGAAAATATTCTGACGGCACTAAGTTGATCAAAAGGTTTAATTAGGTAACTCAAGTAATAGTGGGTTACAGGTACGGCATCTAGTGTAGTTCATATGGGTTATATATGCAAAACTGCTTAAATAGACAACCAAAAGTTGTACAAATGGCTAAAATATATCCTCATTAATGTAACAAAGTTAAAGGTAGTCTATATAGTTGCTCTGGCATTTGATTTAAAGTTCAATAAAATGTGCCAGACCCCAAAGTGGTCACCTTAACATTAAAAAAAAAATAAAATAAAATATATAATAATAATATAAAATAGTATTTATTTATATGTATTCTTTTTTTTTTTTTGTTATAAAGTGTCCTTCAGGACTAAGCTTTATTGATATTTATTGTTGATTATATAAGTCTATATTTTTTAGTATTATAACAAAGAATTCTAGTTATACATACCCACCAATTATTCTAAGCTAAGTACCTTTATACTGAAGTGCTCCACTATTTTATCTTGACTTGGTTACCTCATTGGTTGCCCATAGGTCTTCACAGGTAGGCATAGTAGCAGTCTTGCTAGGTTCTCTCTACTCACAATCTGGCTAACCTAGGCTTCAGTAACTTATACCGAGTCCAAAAACAAGTACTTGCGAGCCGAAGCCACTACCGTTACCTACTTCTGCCCTTGTAGAGTTCACTCAAACCTCAGTACCCACTTTACAGACTATCATCAATTTCCTAGTCACCAACAGCTCTCCAAACTTCCAATTCAGATAGTCCGGGAGAGACTAGTAGACATTTTCTGATATTCCAAATAAATCCTTTTTCCTCTAGCTGGTCCGGTGGCCTGGTTGATATTAGTGTTTGCCAAACACCCGATTCTTGTCTAGTTTTACTGCCAATATCTGGTTTGTCAATAATTTTCCTTTACATAGTACCGTCGAAGATTTGTGTTACCTTTCTACTTGGGACTTGCCAAGCGGGCTTTCATATGCTATAGGCCTGAGCCTTGGATTTATCTGGTTGCATAACTCATGCATTATACAGCCTTCTAGAACAAGCTAGTATAACCAAAGTTACAGATGCTACCATCTCTCAGAATGTCACACAGTATACCATAATACATTCTATAAATTCTGAATTTCATTGCTAGTGGGATTCGAACTCTTGTCCTGCCGCTTGGGGTGCGACAACTTACCAACTTTACTAAGTTGCTACACTCTAAACATATTCTAAGGTACATATATCTGCATTATTTATTTGTATATACATCTATTATATCTTTATTTCTTTTTTTACTTAATAACTCATCAATCTTATTTATCTGATTTCTAATAATTGCTTGTAAACAGTATAATATTTTATTGTCTTCATTATCATCAGAGTTCAGGATAAGCTCAGTTGCTTCAAAGAACTTAGTAAAAGTCTTTGCTAATTTTTTTTCAATAAGTTAAGTTTAATAAATTAGAATTTCATATAATTACAACTTTAAATATATAATAATTAATATAATTTTTAATTATTTAAAGGTTATAATAATGAAGCTACAATACTAATTATTAATTCAGATTGAACTTTTATAATTCTGATACTTTATATATCACATTAAGGCTTCTAATATATTTATTAATTAAATCTATATAAGATATTATAATAAAAACTAGTAGTGGAGGATATGGCAACTTAGTGTAGTTGGTAAGTTATCGCACTTCTAAGTGGCAGGACAAGAGTTCGAATCCTACCGGTAACAAAATTCGAATTTGCAGAAATACATTACAATAAAACTGTATGATATGTCAATCGGGTCAGCATCTGTAACCTTGATCTCACCAACTCATATTGGGAGGTTGTGAAACATAGTGTAATATATGAATTACACGAAGCCCGGATGAAGCAGCCAAATAAATCTAAGGAATCAGAGGATATGAAAAACCGCTTGAGAAGTCACAAATAGAGAGATAGCACAGATCTTTGACGGCACTATATAAAGGATTATCATCTGGGGAACTGGACACCAAAGGCAAACTAAACGAGGACTGAGTGTTTGGCAAGCACTATACCAACCAGGCCGCCAGATTAGCTAAAAGAAAAAGGATTCATTTGGAATACTAGAAGACGCTTACTGGTCCCTTCTGGACCATTTAGATTGGAAATTTAGGGTGTCAACGGTTGGCATCGAAGTACTGTTGTTAGTCCGTAAAGTGTGTACTGGAGTTTGGGTAAACTTTGCAAAGGCACAGAGTAGGTAATGATAGCAGAAGTAAAAAGCCACAAATACTTGGCTGTGGTCTAGACGTAAGTTACCCAAAATCTAGATAATACATATATAGGATATGGACCGCTCTGGTAGATTTATCACAAGGATAAAGGACCCTTCTATATAGTAGTGTGTGTCTGCTTTAAAGTCCTAAAAGGCTTGCACAGCAGTTCCTCTTTGGGGAGAATATCTCAACGGCACTAAGTTAATTAGAGGGTTTAATTGAGTAACTCAAGTAATAATGAGTTACAAGTATAGCATCTAGTGTAGTTTATATGGATTACATATGCAAGACTACTTAAATAGACAACCAAAAGTTGTATATATGGCTAGAATATATTCTTGTTAATATAACAAAGTCAGGAGTAGCCCATGTAGTTGCTTTAGCATTCGATCCAAAGTTCAATAAAACATACCAGACCCCAAAGTGGTTACCTTAACATTAAAAAAAAATAAAATAAAAACTAGTAGTGCAGATTTTATATATAAGATTAGTAAAATCATTAAATTTACTAGCAAAAACTAGTGCCAACTATTTTTTTTAGTTATTTATATATTATTCAATTATTTAATATAATTAATTAATAATTCATCTATCAACTAGAAAATAGACGAAATGTAATATCTGCTATATAAAATATTTTTTCTTACTAAGTTAATAATACATGCTTACTAATTGAAAGTTGTAGAGCCCAAATCAGCCTAATGGATAGTTAGATATCATTGAAATATGATTGGCCGACTATATAAAAATTCATGATAGAAATTATATATAAAAATCACTATTGGCGAAATGTGATGTGCTTCTATTTAAAACTTTTTTCTTACTAAGTTAATGATATATGTCTATTAAATGAAAGTTGTAGAGCTCATCAAGATGCATCTAACAGTAGTCAAATCATCTAAATCAGCCTAGTGGATGTCGAGATATTGTCAAAAAATGATTGGCCAACTATATAAAATCACTATATAAGCAATATTTGTTTATATAGAGATTTTATATAGTTAGCCAATCATTTTTTGATGATATCTTGCCATCCATTAGGCTGATTTAGATGATTTGACCACCATTAGATGCGTTTTGATGAGCTTTACAACTTTCATTTAATGGGTATGTACAGTTTGTGACACCTAAAGACTAAAATAAATTTACTAATTTTTAAAAATTATTAACTTATAATACAAAAATAATATAACAAAAAAAAAGCTGCCAAATTATACTTAAATCAATTTACTACAACTTAGCAGCCTTTTTTTTTTTTTTTTTAAATTTTATTCATGGCTTATACTGGTCTAAAAAAATTCTATTTACATATGCTTCGAGATAAATAGGACAAAAAACATGACTTTAATTCGATCAATCAACTTTAATATTATGCATATTTGGAATTTGATTGGTCAACTTGTGTTATGTAATTGAATAAGATCGGTTAAATACAGTCCGGGGATATACCAAATTAGAAAATCAGGTTCTAGAATAATCGATATGAAAATCTGTAGATTTGATTGGCTTTTGCGTTACTCAAGTTCACAATTGGGTTTTACAGATTTTTGTATATCCACTCGCTATTAAATGATATACCAATAGGCGATATAAGCTTATAGCTTTAATAATCCCAAATAATCTCGCATAATAACTCATTTGTGAAAAGGTAAATGAGACCCGAAGTTGTCAAGTTAGAGTTTAGAATTACAGAAGTAGCAAGCTTGCAAATAGTCAAAAAACAGCTAAGTAACTTTATTTTTCGTTATTAGATTTATAAACTAAAGCATTTAAGTAAGCGATCTAAGCTTATAAAATATTATTTATTAAAGATTTACTTTGTTTCTTTTGTTCACAGATAAGTATATAGATTATTTTTTATTGAATACACTTCAGTTTTCTTATCAAGCCATGAAGTAATTTCAACTGTATGTATTTCATTTATAGTAGTTAAAAAATGGTTCTGCTGTTTTAAGCAGTAATACTGGAGGTAAAATAAATAAGATGGAAGAAAAGTTGATAATAATACTGGTCGATTTAGAGTAAAAACCTTTGCACTATATTTTCTCAAAAACTTAATTTTTTTATATGGCTTGTTATTATCATATAGCGAATAAGAAGTAGCAATTTTGTAATATAGTCTTCAAAACTAGAAAATTTTTACAAGAAAATTTTTAAGATCGAATAGTAAGCTAAAATTTTGTACAATTCTCTATTGAATAGCATAATTCTAAATTTTTATTTTATCTATTTGTAAATTATCACGTTCAATAAGTAAAACGAATATATTTTTTTAAACTGAATAGTCTTTAAACTCAAAAAATATATTTGATACTTGAAAAATAAATATTTATTTTTAATAAATATATATAATTTAAATTAATAAATAATTCTATACATAGTTTTTATTTAATAATAATTTAATTAAAAAAAATAAATTAATCAAAATATAGAGACACAATAGCAAAAGCGGAAAATGAAACTATATATTATTTTGTTTCATCTTCTGCTTTTGCTGCGAATGTCCCTATATATAAATTTTAAATGATTATAAATTTGAATCAAAATATTCTTTTTAATACCAACACATAGGTAAATATCTATAAACTTGAATAACTTACTTTAAATATCGAAATACAGATTAATAATCTATATACCTACCCACTATTACAGTAGACAAAGAATAAATAAATCAAATAATTGCAAACGTCTATAAACTTAAAAACCTAAATATCTTACTTATCCTAAATCCATCAATTTTTCTTATGATGCTTATTTGATTTATCATACATATTCGCTAAAGATTGATAATAGCAAATGTTAATGAATCTGAATACCTTAAGTAATCTATATATACATGTATATAATCATCTACTGCATCTAGCAAATGCAAAACTCCAAAAAGCCTGAGTACCTTATTTTCTTAGAACATGAAAACCTAGTTAAATCGATCTTACTGATTAAATAAAAATTACATCTAATTAAAAAACTTTATGATATTCGAGTACACTAAAAAAAAACTAGTCTTTAGATTTTTAAGTTTACAACTTAATGGCGGCTGGCTCTGAAGTATTTGATATTTGATAAATCGTATTATATAGTCATATATTGCTAGTTAAATTTTCTACAGTTACAGTATTAAGTTATAGGCTTAAAAGCCCAAAGTCTGGTTTTTCTTTGGCAACATTTAAATCATAATTAATTAGCATACTGATTCGAAAACAGCGACGATAAGTAGTTAAGTATATATCTTACCACATAGAATAATCTAGAAAAGAATCCAGAACAATCCGACGGGTGATCAACACCAAATAAGATAAGATCTGCAATAACTAAATATAGTATATTCCCAGACTGAAATAGAGACACAATGCTTTCAACATGTCTTTATACCTCACAAGGCTATTTTATATGAAAGTCAACAGATGAAAAAAAAAATTTTCTCAGCCCCTGCAACATTCAAAAAAAAAAATGGGTGAAATATGAATAAAAATTTAAGGCGGGGGAAAAAAAAAAAAAAAAAAAAAAAAAAAAAAAAAAAAAAAAAAAAAAACGAAAAGCGAAAATTTTTTCAAAGAATTGTAAAAACATACCTGGGCCAGCTACAAAACAAATCAAAAAATGCCAAAGCAAAAGAGTTATAAAATACTTCAAAAGTATAACAATAAGTAAAAGGAACAAGCCAAAAAAAAACAAAAGAAAAAAGCTGAGAAGGAAGTTGATGAGGAACTTGCCAGAGACATTTTAGACTATAATAATGAGTGTGATAGTGAGTGCTATAGTGAGTATGATAGTAAGTGCGATAGTGAGTATCTGTGTGATGAAGTTAAAAGCGAGAAGAAGGTTGATAAAGAAACAATAATCGCTATACTTATATGGAAAGTAACCGAAAAGAAAAACCTAAGGATCATAAAAGGATTACTGAAATCGACATATTATTGTAAGTTTGGTGCTTCAAGTATACTAGCAAGTTCTGCTAAAGGGATCTATAAAATCACTGATTTTTTTAAACCTGCAAGGTTAGTAAGTTAGGGTTTTTAATCCTTGTGTAATTAATATACAGATTTCTAAATATTTTTATTTTTATCTTATAAAAGCTCTTCAGTACCCATGACTTCTTGGGCAAGTGAATTTTTTAGTAAGTCCACAGCTTATTCTTTGTCATCTCAAGTAAATTGGCCTTCTTATAAGCTTTCAGCATCTACAGATTTAGCATCTTTTGCTAAGTCTGATATAGAAGAAACATTTTTTACATTTGATAAAAGAATCGAACAACTTAGAGAGGATCTAATGAACAATGAATGAATGTTCACTGTTAGTAAATATAATAAGTGACGGTCGGCTTATGAGTATCTTGTATGGTTAGGTGGCTGTGTCAGAAAAATAGAAGCAAGTAAAGAAGCTGAACATATTACCAGCATTTCTCCTAAACTATACACAGCTTAAAGAATTCAGTTTTTGGCTAAATTTTATTTACATCATGGTTCATTTCTGATTACACAACATAGTAAGCACCAAAAGTGCAGGTGATTGATTGATGATGAGGATATTATATTGCAATATTGACAATAGATTTGTAAAGAATCTAATGCAAATGGTATTAGTTCATCTCGTTTTATGTAGTATGTAAATGATATTATTTTAACTGAGTGTATAGGTAACAAAAAAAAAATTTGTTTGCAAACTGCGGAAAAATAGTTGGACATTTTAGAGTATGAATGTAGAGAATACAAAAAGAGAATGTATGTAGATAGTCACAAAAGAGAGGATGTTGTAATATATATAAGGACTTTTTTAGAAAGAATGAGAATATTAGAGCAAAAAATGGCAATATATGAAGGGGAAGCAATAGTAAAAATTCCACCAGTTCTAAATAGAGAGAAGAGAGAATTAATTTTTATAACCCATGATGAATGTGTATTTTACTCAAATGACAGGAAGAAAAAAATTTGGGTACCTAATAGTAAGATGTCATTATAAAAAAAAGAAGATGGAAGACCAATAATAGTGAGTGAATTTATTTTAGAAGAGTGTGATTGGTTAAAACTATCTAATAATAAGATAAGGATGCACCCAAACATTTCTGTAGAGGCACATTATTATATAATTCCTGGTAAAAATCAAAAAAACTATTAGACTATGGACAATTTATTAAATCAAATCCAAAATAAAGTGATCTTTATATTTGAGGCAAAGTTTTCTAACGTAACTGCTGTGTTTGCTTTTGACAATAGCACCAATCATACAGCATATACAAAGGATGCTTTAATTACATCAAGAATGAATTTAGGTTCTAGAGGAAACCAACCAGTGATGCGAGCAACAACTTATATTGATACTAATGAAAATCAACAAGCCCAGAGTATGGTATTTGATAAGGATTATGAGAATCTGACTATGTGGGAAAAGCTGAAGAGAATAAAAATAATATTGCAAGAGAGAGGATTTTGGAGGGAAGAGTTGCACTTAGAATATAAATTGTGGAAGAATAAAGAATCACGAAATGATCCTTTATGGGTAGACTGCTGTGCAAGAAAGGTTATAGCTTTCTAACCAGATTTTGTTGCTCAAAAATCTGCTGTTGTGGAATTAATAGAAAATGCTAGTCATTTGTACATTTTTTATCCAAAGTTTCACTGTGAACTCAATTTTATTAAGATGTATTGAAGTGCAGCCAAGTTCTATACAAGAAGTCACTGTGACTACTCTTGGGCTGGCCTACAAAAAACTGTTCTGCAAGCACTTGACTCTATTGATGTTGTGACAATTAGAAGGTTTGCCAGAAAATCCTGAAGTTATATGGAACTGTATCGTGAAGGATTAACCAGAAAATTGGCTGAGTTTGCTTGTAAGAAATTTAAGTTATATAGACAAATTCCACAAAGAGAATTAGATCTTTTCATGCAAGAAAATATTAATTGTATTGACTTGTAAGTTGTTTTTTTTTTTTTTTTTGTAAATAACTGATCTTATATTTATTCAATTCTAGGCCTAATTAAAGTATCAATAAAATTGTTGGTTCATTTTTAAAAATGAAATGAGATTTAGAAGTTTTTTTTTTTTTTTTTTAACTTTTTTTTTTTTTTTTTTTTTTTAACTATATTGCATCTTTAGTTTAGCATTATCAAATTAGTCTTGACAAATAATAGTATATGGTGGATAAACAGAAATTAGAATATTAATAGTGCATTAAAAACTCAAAGCTGTGGGTTAAGAAATTAATTGGATGTGCTCATTATTATATCATATTAATAAGGTGCTGTACAAATAATAATAAAATTAATTGCATAAGATTTATGTGAAGTTATAATTGATTAGTCTTATTAGATTTTAAAGTTTTATTAGTGGTAATATACAATTATTTTTTAGTTTATTTTAAATTTTAATCAGGTTTGATATAAATTTATAACCATGAGAAATTAAAGATGCTAGTAAAATTAATTTCATTAATTTTACAATTCAATACTGGTTTTACTAATAGTGATGAAGTATTTTATTAATTTTATTTTGCTGCATCTTTAGATAATAACTCGATTGGTCACATGACTATGCAGAAAATATGTACAAAACAGCTTTTTGCATTTTTAATTTTTGGATTTAAAATGGGACAAGTCATGTAATTTTAGTCTTTAGATGTCGCAAACTGTATCATTAACTTAGTAAGAAAAAAGTTTTAGATAGAAGCATGCCTCATTTCACTGATAATAATTTTCATATGTAATTACGAATTTTTATATAATTGACAAATTATATTTTAATGATATCTTGCTATCTACTAGGCTGATTTAAATGATTTAACCACCATTAGAAGCGTCTCGATGAGCTCTACAGCTTTTAATTAGTAAGCATATTTTATTAACTTAGAAAAAAAAATGTTTTAGATGACAGACATCTCATTTTGCCTATTCTCCAGATTATCAATTAAACAAATAATTATGCAGAACTCTTCCTAATAATCACTCATACCAAACTTACAGCTAATGAAAAAAGAAACTTGTTAAAGAAAAGTAGAAGAGACAACTATACAATAATGGTTTTTATAAAGGTCAAGACTTTTTGTAATTTATTCTGGACTTCTCTATATATTTGGTATACAAGTTAAAAACATTCTTGTACAAGATGACTGACAAGAGGATGGTGCTTTTGTACAAAAAATTTTAATAAAAGCACTGCTTTTGCTAACGAAGTTAGATAATAGTTGGTCTAAAGGAGAACAACAAGCAAGTTTTTAACATACTCTTTATTGAAGTTTAAGAATACCTGCAAACTGAAACTCTCTACCAAACTCCACTCTTTGCACTTTACAAAATTTTTACCAAAAAGTGGGAAAACAGCACACTTCCAGCAAAAAATCAACACAGTAACAGCCGCTGAAAAATGTGATAATATTTGAAATATTGCAAAAGACTTATCAACCTAATTGGAATAGCAACTGAAAGATTCGATCTTGAAGCTCTACTTCAAGATGACTGATGTTATCAACCTATTTTTGATTTCTTTTTTTAGAAGATCTGCATAAATTAGCCAATCACATTGTAAATTTTTATGAAGTAAAAAAAAGGAAAAACTAAAAAATACAAGAAACGAGTGTCTAAACCTATTTTGAAGCACTAATTAAAAATATCAAAAAGTAATTTATTTATAGTACTTGTTATATCTTTAATCTCGAACTAACTCTAACATTAATTTTAATTGTTGCATTTTAAATACTTTTTAAAAAAGGAAATTAAAAAAATGGGTTGGTAATATCAGTCCTTCAAGACCAGATAGTTTTTAATATTTTATATTCTAGATATAGATATAAATAACTAGCATAAAGTATAGTTTAATTTATTTGTAATACTATATAATTTTTATAATTCAATACAAGTTTAATAATGCTATTTTTATTTTCTTTTTTTATTTTCTTTTTCTTTTTATTATTTGTTTTGTTTGGTTTTATTTGTTTAAATAAACCAGAATTTGATGAGATATTTTCCTATTTTTCTTTTACCTTTTGTATTTGTGTCTGTGCTTTGTTTTATAAAAAGAAAAGTTAATTCTAATATGGTATATAGCACCAGTCAATGACTAAAGAATAACCTCTAGTAAGTTAAAGGCCTGGAGAGGCTTGAAGTTTATTGAGGCTGATCATATCTGATGAAAGCGTAAATAAGCTGCTTTGCAAATAGATTAGTATAGCTATTAGGAAATGAAATTTCTTAGTTTAGTTTAATCTTAAATAAAAAGGGCAAAACAGCTAAATTATTAAAAAAAATATAATTAAACAAAGTGGTACAATAGTAAAAGCCTCCATAAAAGAATTTTTATAAATAATACTCAAACTCAAGACAGAAATAGATTAGAAATCTATAACTGCAATAAAGAAAGTTAACAACAACAAACAGATTTAATACTAGCCTATTCTATAAAAAAAATTAGAATTCAAAATAGAATTAGATGTATAAGCTCAAAGAAAAATAGATATTTGGAAGTATTAGTTAAATGTTTATATGAAAAGCTATCAGTTTTAAAAACCTTGATGATTAGAAGGCTAGATCTATATAACAATCTAATATGTATAGTATGTGCAAGAGGTGAAAAAAAGACCAAGAACATTTAACCACTTATGAGAAATATAAAACAAAGTGGAAGGAAGCAGAGCAGTTAGCATCAAACTTAGTCTGAAACAGCCCTCTTCAAAGAAACCTATAGTTGTCTAAACAAAGCTCAACTTAAGAACACACTATGGAGTTCAACAAAAGAAGAAAAGAATAAAATGAAAGTGAATATACTCAAAGGACTAATTAAAGAAGAAATCTTTGAAGTAGTGAGAACTTTAAAAGAAGTAAGAAGCTATATCAATATAGCAGTTAACACAAAATAGAATTACTTCTATGAAAATATCTGAAAACAAAGATGTATATTTATTAATGAATAGAAAAAGAAAAATAGGATAAGTAGAAAGAAAAAGAAAAAGAAGAAAATAAGAATAAAAAAATAGTCACTAGTATAAAGGAAACAGATGTGATTTTTGAAAAGTATAAAGCAAATTAAAGGAAAAGTCAAAAAAAAGATGATGAAATTAGTAAAAAAGAGAGTTTAGACAGAAAAAAATACTTGGTTTGCTGCAATAAAAAATTTTATTATAAATAGAGTGAAGCCATTTTGGTATAACTTTAATAGCTAGCTTGGTGCAACTCTCTAATATAGGCAAAAGCCTTAACTGATGTAGCAGACCATTCTTGAGTGCCTTTAAGGGTAGAGGATACACAAATTACTTTTCATAGTAATCATATGATAGATCATTTTATAATAACAAATCAATTGTATCTATATGTTATTTATACAGTATTGTACTATCTAAAAAAATCTTGTACTATCTAGAAAAATTTACTAGTAAACAAATCAGGTGATTGATATGTGATACCCTCTACCCTTAAGGATAGCCAGAAAATGTCAAATCTATAAATTAGATATGATATATATGCTTTAATTAATAAAAATACTAGTGAGGTTGCTGATAAAAGAAAATATATATATATAATTAAACAAAGTTAGGTTTACAATATCTTATATAGATTTGATTAATTGGTATATTAGAAGCTCCAACATCATATAAAAAAATTATATGAAATATCTATTTTACTGTGAGATAAGTACTGCCAAAAGAAATAGTATTTTAAGCTTGTAATTATATAATTAAAAGCCTAAAATATGATTTCTCTTTGCAGTATATATATAAAAATTAATTTTTATAATATGGCTATACTTTTCATATTTAAGATACCTATTCACAACCCAATTTTTACAGTGCTTTCTTATGGTTTTCTTTTATGATAAACCTTTTTTTTCTTTTTTTATCTATTCTTTTATCTTTTTTACATTCTACTTTTAAAAAGTTTATTTACTAAAACATTAGATAGTTGCAAAACACTAGTAGTTCTATTAAATATTTTTAAAATATTTAAGTCCTCAAGATTCAATGCTCTAACAACATCATCATAGATATAACTATGATAATAATGATAAAAATTACACCTTATTTTTAAAAACTATTAGGTTTTATTTAAATAATCCATAGAATATAAGTAAAAACTATCAAATCTTCTTTTATATTTGTATAGGATGCTGTTGCTACAACAATATCTTATAGAAACCTTCTTTTTGGTTTTTTTTTAAGCTTAAAAATTATAGTTGACAGAGGTTTGACTTCAGAAGCTATATAATCTAAAACTATAGTAAATCATATTTTATCACTTTCTATAGTTCTAATTAG
>CAJVPZ010000044.1:0-28719 GCA_910592135.1 Racocetra fulgida | reverse complement strand
TGGCTCCTATCGGAGCCGAAAAAATCCGGGGAAATATTTCATTATTCCCCGCTTCGCGGGGAATAAATAGTACTTATAATGATTTATTGTGCATGTTTATTTGTTCCACTAAACGTAAAAAGGTAAAGCTTTTCGCTTATATAAAAATTTTGTTATAATCAATATGTCCCTTTAGATTTATAATAAACTACTATGCGAATTTAGATTCATTATAAACTACTTTGCAAATCAGAAATCTTTTAAGCTTATTAAATACTATTGTGCAAATTGATAACAATTAATGTGTAACTTTTTGGTCTAGATTCATTATGGCATCAATATTCACGTAAGTTATTATTTCCAAGTGTCCTATTTTTTTTATCTTTTATCTTCTAATTCATTTAAAAATTTTAGTAACTGGCGGTCTAAATATGTCCCCAAAAGAATTATAATTATTATTCTTTGTATTTTTGCCATTATGATCAGTTATGCTGGTATATTCTAATGTTAAAATTTTATTTGTCGTTTTTTTTTAGAAAAAAAAAAGCTTGCCAAATTCGTTCGTTAAATTATTTATAATTATTTATTTATTCAATTGTTTTCATGACAGATCGATCAAATATGGCAATAGCCATAATTTATATGGCTAAGGAATTCAATTGGAGCCTTAAGATACAAGGCTTCATATCGTCATCATTTTATATTGGATATTGTATGACACAAGTTATAGGTGGTGCGCTTTCCGATAAATTCGGTGGTAAGAAGATATTGGGTATAGGTGAGTAGTATTTCCACTTAATAATAAATTAAATTAAATTTGGTTATTTCTGAGTTATTTATCTATTTATTTCTAGCTGCCGCAACCTGGGCGTTCTTTACTTTACTTACTCCAATTTCTGCCAGAATAAACTTATACATGCTTATACTGTGCAGGGTTTGTTTAGGAATTGGTGAAGGTGTATGTTTTCCATGTGTTATCTCTTTAATCTCAAAATGGTTTCCAACTCAGGAACGAACTAGAGCTGTTTCTGTAATATCTGTTTCAAATTTTATTGTTTGGTAATCACCATGCCAATTTCAAATTTATTAGGGTCTAGTCAGTTTGGTTGGGAAAGTATTTTTTGGGTATTCTCAATTATTGGTTTTATTTGGTTGATTTTTTGGCATTTTTACGGGAAAAGCGATCCCAGAGATTATTCAGGAATCAGTAAAGATGAATTAGATTGGATTTTGGAAAATAATTCCATTAGAAAATCGATTAATAAATCGACTGATTGTCCTGAAAATGAAATGGATCACCATCTATCATGTTCAAGTGAATATATTACTCCTTCTGATGACAATCTTGATCTTCCTCAAAGTGAAAATGTTATGTTATTACCAAAGGATCAAATATCATCAAGATCACATAGAATACATAAAATTCCTTTGAAATTATTACTTTCTCGTCGTGAAGTGTGGGCAATTATGATTGGTCATTTTTTTAATGGTAGTAACTTCTTTATTCTGCTTAATTGGTTACCAATATTTTATTACGAACATTTTCATTTAGATATTAATTTAGTTGGATATTACACTGGTATAAAATCTTAATATTATTTGTTTTACTGTATATTGATTTTATTACATTTTTATTTATACCCTTCATAACTTTATAAATTTTATAATTTTATAATTTTATAATTTTATAAATTTTAAATCTATTAGCTTTACCTTACTTTCTATACATCATAACTGGGACTATAGTTGGTTATATCTGCGATTATGCAATTAATCAATTAAAAATTCACGTTTTAAATGTACGGAGAACTGTTTTTATAATTGGAAGCCTTGGAATGTCATTATCTCTATTACTTGTAAGCATACAAAAATTTTTTGGTTTATTTATTCTTAATTTTTTTCTTTTACTTATAAATAATTTATAGGTAACATATTGGGCAAAAACATCTCATGAAGGATTACTGATAATGTCGATAGGATATACATTATATTCATTCCATGTCTCGGGTTTATGTGTATCTCAAGTAATTAATTAATTAATTCACTTATTCATTTATTTATTGTTATTATTATTAATTTACTCATTTAATATAAAATTAAACTCCGTCAATTATACGTAGTTGGATATTGCACCAAAATATTCGGGTGTAATATATGGTTTAGGAAATACTTGTGCAATGATCCCAGCTTTTTTTGGTATAGCATTAACCGGTTGGATATTAGAAGTTACTAATGATTGGAGCATTATTTGGCGTATGTGTTCCTTATTCTATATTATTGGGACCTCATTTTTTGTTTGTTGGGCTGGTGGCGAGGTAATAATTGATTGATGGGAATAATGGTGATTAGAAATGGTGATTTAGGTATGGTGATTTAGGTATGGTGATTTAGGTATGGTGATTTAGGTATGATAATTTAGAAATGATGATTTACTGTAGGTTTATATAAATATGTACAATAATCTAAATTTGCTTATATACTTAACCTGGTGTACGATTAATATTACCGTCTTTCAGTATACTTATATTTTATAGCTGTTTAAATTTTATTTTGTACTGCAGTTAAATTTTATTTTGCACTGCAAAATGTATTAATGCTACATGCTAATAAAAAATGTAAACAACGATAATGTGTTCATTCAGAGCATTCTGAATGTATCATTTTTCACTTCAGATTTAGGATAGCTCCTAGTCTTTCGGCTTGTATGATGAGCAATAAACGTCTTAAATATTTGCGGCGCAGATTTACTAACTAAAACTTTAAAAGTTTCTTAACGATTAATTTTATCGAGAAATATTCTTCTAAAATGTTAAAAAAAAACGGTAAATATTGAGAAAAAGGACTGACAGTATTTTTTAAGTTTTGAATGAAAAATTCTCGATAACTACCAGTTATCGTTATAGATGATGTCGGAATTCAAAAGGAGCATAAATCAATAATCATTAACAATAATCAAGTAATATTTTTGAATTTCGACACCCATAAATCTTGTTACTAGTAGTACTGTAACTATGGAAATTTTAACAATGTAAATGATATTATTTTTAATTATGAAGCAATGGGATCATATGATTATGACCGTAACTTGTCGTAAGTTGTAAAATCCATTGGACGATTCACCAGCATAGCAGAAGTTCGTTTTGATTGGTTGTTGAGATACCCCGGAAAAATTGTCGATCCTACCCCGGATAGAGTACCGGCTAATCTCGGATAAAATTTTACTACTCGCGAACTTTTAAAAAATTAATAATTTAAAAATGAATAATGCTCTAAAAAACATATATTATAATTTTACAATACACTAATTCAGTTTTATAATAATAACTTTAATTTAGATTTTACACGGCTTTTATTTTTTTTCGAAATAAATACATATAATGTCTATTAAATAACGCATACACGACATTCCTAAACACTATTACTACTATCACTTATTGGCACCCAGAAAATGTGTCTAGGTTGGGTTCGGATGATGGTCCGGATGATGGTCCGGAAATTAAACAATCAATTTTTTTTCAGATTTTTTTTTAACCAATGTAAAATTTTTTCAACTAATGCTAAGAATTTTATTTTTTTTTACAATTGAATAAAGCAATATATAATGCAATTTACAGTGCACATTGGTAATACAAATAGCTGCGACAAAAAATTTTGTTGAAATAGATAAGATGTCAACTTGCCCATTGATAGAGATTCAGATTTTTCATATCCTTTTATGAAATGTTTAATGCCTGTAAGAAGTTGGCTATTATTCTTGATATCATCAATAATATGTTGAAAGAATTTTCAATGGATACTATACACTTGTTCAAATCTTTGCTGCTATGTAGCTATTAAACAAATTTTGAGTTATTACAAATTATAAAATATTAAAAAGCTTAAAATGTGATCTAATTTCAATGTCTTTAAGTGACTGAACATCACTTATTTCCTCACTTGACTTTTTGCTGTTTTGTCACTTCTTTCACTAATTACTTTATTGTCTTGTTTATTAGTTGATTCCCGCAAAGATGTGAAAAAAGTTGGATTTTCAATGATTATGCCTTTCAATTATATTAAAATTAATATTTTAAGCATAATCTTATAATATAAACACATTTACCAATCACATGCAATGTAATTATATTTTACACAGTCATCAAGAGACAAAGCTGAAAAAAAATTGAAAGACCTGCATAATATTTTATTGAGACTGCTGTCTGATGCTTGCATGAAGTCCCACCAAGTGCAGTGAGACAAGTGCATATCCTATGGACTAGTCAATAATATAAAATTTATTAGTTCTTGTACTTGGTACAATATACTAACCGGTTGAGTTATTATATTGTATTTTTTGCAAGTCAATTTGTTGCCATCCAGGGCAAAGAAATTGCTTTGACAGTTCAAGGTGACCTGGATGATGGTTAGCAATAGCCATTAGTTGCCGTTCATAAAAATGCTCCATGTTAGTTGTAATAAAATGAAATATCTGTATAGTATTATATGACTGAGTTTAAGCAAAAATAAGATCCTTAATAAGCCCAAAGCTCCTTTCAATGTAGTTATTTGTTTGGTTCTTTTGAATCAATAAATTTTAATAATTTGCTAGTGCCTATGAAGTTTGTTATTTCCAAAGATGTGAAATGTATATTTCAAGCTAAGTATATTTAGTAAAGTAGCTTTTTTTTAAGTCAAAAAATGAGATTTTCATTTCAGAAATAGTTGCCCAAATAAGACTTTTTTGAACAACTGCATAATTAGTGTTTGATCGTCTTTGTAAATTTTATGTTTTGTTATATAGCCATCTTCAAACTGACTGCAAAACATGAAAAACACAAAACAATCTGATACTATTTAGCCAGCAAAGTAAAAGAGTATTACTCTCTGCATATGAATCATCTGTCATAATAACTGCAGGCCCAAGTTGTGATTCACATTCATAAAATGAACTATTCAGTAAAATTTCTTTAAACAGATTAAGAACATTTTCAATAGTAACTTCAGATTCATCTGACGTTAAAAATATTCCTAAAGGTAACCCTCCAGCAGCACAATTAGTATAAAGGAGTGTGATTGTTGTGTTAAGCTGGTCAAAAGCAGCTGATGTGTTGAAATAACATAATTCACTAGCTTGATAAATTTTTTTATGAACTCATTTTATTAAATTCATTACAATATAAAGAATAAAGGATGTTGATTTTAAAGAATTATACACTTGAAGTACTGCTTTTCCGTTACCAGAAATGTTATACAAATTTACAACTTCCTGTAATCGGTTAAACATTCTCTTTCTATTTAGATCTCTAAATGCATAACATGAAATTTGTTATAAAGGTATTTTATAAAACCCTCATCTGGATTTTTTAATCTATCAGCTAATAATCATACTAGTTCTTCACAACTTGTTGCTGATAAATGTAATTTGTCCTCATAAACATGTCATGCTGCAGAATGTTTTGCCTTAAATAAATTAATATATTTGTTTTGAGCCTCAGGCCTAACTGGTTGAAAGCTTAGTAAAGCAGCAGAATTAGATAAATAATAATGAGTAAAACATAAATTAATTTCAAGAGAATTAGAATTTTTTAATCTAAGACCAAGTGTTGCAGAACATTTTGTGTTTCTATTTCTTAACCTATGTAGTTTTTTGATTTTACAGTTACTATTTTTTTGTTTCACTAAAGTACTGTAAATACAGTATCATATTTCTCTAAAAATGACCTTGCTTCCTTTAACAGGATACATTCAAGTTAGGGTATAGAGTTTTGGATTTTTCTTAAAACTTATTGACCCATTTTATAGTATCTTCTTTGGTGTTAATATTCACTAATAAATCAATTACAATCTGTCTAATTATTACATTTTCTGAAGTTACTTTAGGTTCCAATTCATTATAGTTATCGACTTGATACTGATAGGCCGATAGAAGTATTTTTTGAAGCAGTGTAGGTAAATTCAACATATTCGATGGTTTACTAAGGTCTTGCAACAAATTTTGCTTTTATTTTTCAAAAGAAAAAAAAAAGCAAAATATGATAATTTAAATGATATATTAATGACAATATTAAATACATAATTTTATTTGAAAGTTTAATACATATAACAATGCACAGCTATTTTTTTCTAGTTCTGACTATCATCGTTCTGGCCTAATGTTCTGGATGATCATCCAATCTCAACCTGATACACATTTTCTAGGTGCCACTTATTGTATTATAAATGTCATTTTCATAAACTATACTCATATCTAAATAAAATACAATAAAAAAATATTAAAATATAGTTCAAAATATGGTTCAGAATAATAGTTCAAAAATACTTTTTATTTATAAAAAAAAACAAACAAAACTATTTGAAGTAGAGTTTCTAGATTTTATTTACTAATTGTTTAGACTGCCGAACTACCTTCCACCCTTTCAAAATATTCACCTTTTATCTAGTTTTTAGAGCTACTGCATCTTATGCATCTCAGATTAAAAAATGATAAGTTTAAAGGTAAACTACCAAAAACTTAAGTTGGTTGTTATGTTTTGTATTACAAAAAAAAGTTTCATATGACATGACGATTTTTACTATTAAAAGTACTTTAAAAATTACAATTGACTATATAAAAAAGAAACCATCTTGCTATGGTTTTACCAGCTAGCTTGGTGCAGCCCTCCGGTATTAGCAATAGCCTTAACTGGTGAGGCAGACCGCACTTAGTGAACAAATTCCGGGTTATGATTGGATGGAAGTCAGATATGTGAAACTATTATAGAATTATAGAATTATGTTTATAAATATATATGCATGAATGGGTGTGTTGTACTCATAGGGTGGGGTTCTTTTTATTGGCCTTTGAAGGTCGATTGCTCAGATAACTTGTTTATACACCTTAAAGTACATTTGAACAATTCGAAGTTTTATTAATGAAAAATCGACACAGATATCAATAATGGTTTTTGAGAGAGAATGACGTCTACTACAGTATATGAGATTCCCGAATCATTTACCATTACTCGAAATGCCTGTAACTATCAAAAAATTCTTATAAATAATGCAAAGCTTATATATATATATATACGTAGTAATATTAAAGTATTGTATATTAATAACCCAAATTTCGAAAATCATGTTTTAGCTCAAATGTATATTGCAAATTTAATTTAAAGATAAACAGTACTTGAAATGAAATGTATAAGGCAATTATTCATGTTCTTATAATTATTGAAAAGTTCTTTACTAAACTCGAATTGCCGGTATATATCTCCTAATTATATTACGTTCCTGGTTTGAGCGCGACTACGTCGCGCAGCTACCCTAATTATAATATCAACCAATCAAAACAAACTTCTGCTATGCTCGATTCACCTGCATATATCTAATTAAGAGCAAAAAAAAAAACATTTTGCAAGAACACTACTTTTTTTGATTTGAGTAATATTGCGGTTTTAAAGTCAATAATTTTTTTGTTAGTGAAATATGTAACTGAACTATATATGTATTATTGTTACTAATTTTCCGAAGTCCACTTTTTCCAAAGTATCATTATTCTAACCTCATAATACCGAAATTCCTTTTTTTCTGACAAGACATATTTCTGATAACCCACTTTATTGATAGTTTTCACCAAAATTTTTTTTTCGATCAAACTAAAATTTTTGCCAATTTTTAATTTTCCTTCAGTAATATATTTTCAAAGAATTGAATATCAGAAAATGTATCAATTAGAAAATAACGTCAATAAAATAGACTATCTTCTTTAGTGAAAACTTGTGCAACGAGATTAGTCTTAAGGTTTAGAGTTAAAAGGTATTTATTAGCTAGTTACTGTAGTAGCTAGTGGATTAGAATTAGAGTTTAATATTAATAAAAACTTTGCGATATATATATAATAATATATAACAAAAAAAATTAAACCAATTTTAACACTCACCGTAGGTGAAATTCACTGGATGAAAATCGGTATTTGGTATACGTACTAAGCAAACCATTCAGCACCATGAAAAACACTAACCTCTACTTTAAGTCCTAAACCCTAATCTTAAAGTTTGATTTTGGCTTTAATATTTGTGGCAAAATTTTTTATAGATCATATAGTAATAGCTAAAAAAAATAAATCGTGGTGAATTTCACCTCCGATGAAATATGGTACTTTCATATAAAAATTAATATTTGCATCAAAATCGCCTTGAAATGACGAATTGTTCCTTCTAAATAAGTACAATTTTAATGCTGCATACTATATGGTCGTTTTGCATTTTTTCTCTTTACGAATAAATTCTTGATTTTAAAAATCATAGCCTGTTAAATTTTCTCATTTCTTTTTTCTTTTTCCTCCATATTCGTTTAAGAGATACTCGAGCCAAAAAAACTAGATTCATATTACTATAATTATTAATAAAAATTTTTCAAAAATACTTAAAAATTTAAATATTCGCTTTTCAATATTATAAAACGCACCTATGGTGGTTTTGCACCTATTATATGTTTTTACTATGTTTTTTAAAATTTTCTAAGTTTTTATAAGTTTTATATATAAAATTTTTAACATCAATTTTTTCGCGTTAAAGATAATATTAAGGTTAGGATTAGGTTTGGGAAGGGTTTTGGGGACGTAGAACATTTTTACTTAGAACACCTCACATCGATTAATTAGCCAGTTTTTGAGATAATAAAACATAGGTGGTAAAACACCATAAGTGCGTTTTAGTAAAAGTGTTCGCTTTTTTATACGTATTATACATAATTAAAGTTGCTTTATAGATATTATTCATAGCATCAATAAGTGACGTGGGTCATTAATTGATCGGTGAAGATTCAAAAACGACACGTCTGAATCGACGGGAACTACATATTATAATAATACTGTAATAATGGCAAATGGTTCAGGCATGTAATATCTGAAAATTTTGGATGTCTATGAATTCTTTGCGTAGAACTTGCAAAAATAAACCGTAACTAACGATAAACGTGATAATCAAGAAATTTCGTGTTCTAACGAAAAAAAAACTTCTCCATAATTTTGGCATGTCTTATTTTAACTCTTAATTTAACACTAAAATTAGTGTAATGCAGACCGATATCGAATGATCTAGGTGAATAATCAACTATACTTGCACAAATTTCTTGTAGTTATTATGATTATTCATTACAAGCAATATTTATATTATACGCAATTAACATTTTGCATATCGAATGGTCTTATATTTAATATGAAAACATACAGATATAAAAATTTATAAGACTTAATTAAACCCTACATTCGTCTGTATATTATAAGATATAATGTGATTATATAGCATCTTGATCATTATAGATTAACACAATACTAAAGTTGATGAATAATTTCAATTCCTTGTCTAAAAAATTAATTATGAAACTTGACATTGGAACCACCATTGGATGATTATACTTATGATGCTAGGCGATTAAAAATTTAGTATGTAGATGGTTAATATTCATGTTATTAAAAAGATTTCATAAATTTAAGAAATTTAAGTTACCTTAGATATTATTAATTAACAATCAATTGCGATAGTTGTATGGCTCCAATTCAATATATTCTCTTAAAGTTTGATAAATTTTATACCGATTCTTCAGACTTGGAATTTGTCCTTCATTTTCATAGTCGATTATACCCATAGATTTCAAGGTCTTTTGTCGATGATAAAATCTAATTAATGCTTCGATTTTTTTTATCATAATCATGACTACCATAGATAATATTAAATGACAATTATATTAAAGGTGCATCACAATGATTAAGCAAGATATCAATGTGTAAATTTAACGGTCCATTATTTAATTTAAGATATTGTAATGTCGACGGCAATATTTTAGCAAAGTACATGATACGTGTCTTCATCACTTCTGATTCATCCACTATCCAGCATATGGTAAGAAATTGAAGTCTTTGTAATCTACCAATAAATCCAAGAGTTGATCGGAAAGTGTAATACCCCAAAAGAGAGATAAATAATGTTTGGACAGAGAGCCATTAGTGTTTTTAGCAATAACGATTGTGATTGAGTTTCTTGTATATATGAATCAATTTCAAGTCGTTTTAACAGTAAACCCGCCTTTTCTAAACTTTGTACTATATTTGATGCATCAATTGAACTGTATTTTGAAGATATTTGTAAAGTGTTGCAACGACTAGTGTTAAATGTTTTTAATACTTTCTCAACCTCAAATCCTGAGAATCCTGAAACTCGAATAACATCTAAATTTTCACAATTCCTTAGCGCTTCAAACTTTGCATTGTAACCACAATCATTAATTATGATTTCCTTTAAAGTTTTTTTTTGACTTTCTAGGGCTGAAACGATTCCAATGTATTCCGTAGAAAATTCCCTATTACCAACAATTTTAAACCACCTAAGTTCTTGCAACTTAATAATGTGCATATATGCATAAGATAGTAGAGATTTACAACCATTGTAACAGCCAATTCTCATATTTCTAATCTTTTTCTCAGGATCCTTAACCATGAAATAGCATTATTGGTGTAATATTGATTACGTCTAAATCATGAATTTGCGAAAGAGAGCGCTTATTTCGTCCTAATAAGAAAAATATCTCGGATTAACTTCAACGAAACTGTCAGAAAAATATAAAACCAATCAGATAAAGTGGCACTATTCTCAATAAATATTCTAAACAGTAAATTGAATATACAGCATTCTAACTCTGTCGTATCTTTTGCTGGCTGGGAAATTGTAAGCAGATCCATCTTCTAACCCATCCTTTAACATCATTACTAAGATAATGCAAACTAAGTGTCTTTAAGAATTGTTCATATTGAAATAGTGTAGTAGGAAAATTTGCCGTTATTCCATATTCTTTTAAGATAAGCTTTTCGCTCTCGTCAATGGATGAAAAGTATTTGGATATAAACGTTGGAGTTCAAGAAACTGAAAATGGACTTTTCCAAAGAATTGGAATTGACATTTTACACCAATATCGGTTCACAAGTGTGCATGAGAATAAGTATTTAGTTCGGTTTCATAATTCGCATAATCTAAATTATTAAGAATTCTTTCCCAAATATTTTTACTATGAATTTGAGTGATCGACACTCATATAAGAAATTCGATTTTCATAGTAAATTGCAACGGTTAGCCATTTTCAATCATTGTTTTCCGGGCTTCTCTAAAAGGAAACTACACTCACGGGATGTAGTGAGTGTTCAGAAAGTTAAATATTATGCGATGAGTAAGTTTATAACGAGATAAAAAAGTAAAATTAAAAAGAATCTTGCCCACAAAGATAGCCTTTCGTTTCATATTCTATTACACTTGCAGTACAATAGATCTTAACATTTCGCTAATTAAAAAATCTTGTCTGCAATTTTGTAGTATCTATAAAGAATAAAGTGTAGGAAAATTCAAAAAAGAGAATAACTCTATTAAGACCACTTGTGTTGTGCGGATTTACAATTAAACCCACTAGTAGAAGATCGAGCTGCAAGAGTGTTAGTATGTACACGAGTATATTTGTCAAGTCAAATAGTCGGGATAGTTATTTTAAAATTTTGATAATAATGCTCATAGAATAAAAAATTTTTAAAAAGATTTTTAGCTTCTACTAAGCCAACGATTCCATTATGTATTAATCTTAGAAAATTGGTAGTTTGACCATTGTGATTTTATATATGTAATAAGAAAGCACATATTATTATAATAAATTCTTTTTAGTTATGATTATATCAAATACGTAATAAATTTTTTATTTATGAAAACTAGTATTATTATTACAAAATTTCAATACAATATCTTAAATTAATTCGTTAAAATATAAGTATAGTTCCACATTCTAAACATCAGGCATAACATGCAAAAATCAATATTTTAGCAAAAGAAACTAAAAAATAGCAGACAGTATATTTTCATCGACATTTCATTTCACAGACAAGTTTCTTTATAAACTACACTAACCTTAACTCTAATTCTAAAGCTAATCATAATGACAATAACTAGAATTACTTTGTGAAATGAGCTGTCTGTGTAATATACTGTCTATAAAATGATCTTTCTGTAAATTAATCATCTTCAAAATAAGCTGTCAGTGAAATGGTTCTTTGAAGGTTAGGATCTAAATAACTCAAAATAAATTTTTATTAAGTGTTGTTGGTTAAGGTAATTGGAATACAATATAGATATAAATAAAATTAATAGAAATAGAAAATAAATTATTATTATTATTTTTTTTTATTTTTTTTATTTTGAATTTGCAGTATATATGATGAGATTAGTTACAGATTTGTATCAAGATGATATTAATTTTGAACTATCTATTATATCTTGTATAACCACCCAAGTGTAGCAAATTACCTCTTAATTTTCTATTTGTAAACTAATTTAAGACTTACTACTATTAGTTATAGAAAGGGAAAGAGAAAGCCCAATAGTTGAAGTGTAAGATTAATAAAAACATGAAAAAATAGAGAAGTTTTGATTGTTATTTTTGAATAAATGAGTCAATATTGTGATTATAAATTGTTGTTAAAGGGTTTTAGTAGTGTGTTTGGAAAGGAAAATTTAATTCGTTTGGATTTAAATATAATATTTCTTGAGATTTCCTAATCATGTTGGAATTGGTTTCTAATTTGCCAAATATTTAAGTTAAATCAAGATAGAAGATTATTAGATAAACAGAGGCAAAAGTTGGTAGTATTTTTAGTAAGAATAGATTGTAGTTAGTCAGTAATACAAAAAAGAATTGTTTCTTGTATAAGAAAAAGAAAGTTTTGAGAAGGAGTGTTATAAGTATTTGAATTAAGTAGTATATTTATAATTGTTACAGGGTTTGTATTTTCAATTTTGAGTTCAGTTATTGTCTAGATTGTGTATTGGTTAAGTATTTAATATGGATCAAAAAGTGCTTAATGACAGTTTAACAGGTGTAGAATATCTTCAAATTGGTTACATTAAGTATAATTAGGAGTTAAATAAAGATGAGAATATCAAAGGTGGAGGTTGGACATTGTAGGTAGGTTGTTTAATAGTATTTTAATATGTAGAGAAAACAAATTGGGTTTGTAATTGCAAGAGTTGGAAATAGTTATAAAAGTTTTAATATTGAATTGAGAAATATTATAGTGTTTTTAAGTTGAAGGAATTTATTAAAGGTTTCAATAAAAATTAGGATTTTTGTAAATTTATGAATTTGTAATGTAAATGGAGTATTGTATTATGAAAAAAAGGTGAATGTTATAAGGTGATCTAAATTAAGTTCAATAGATTGTCTATTTGTGTCTCTTTTTGTAAGAATGTCTGCATTCTGGTTTAAAGCATTTTTAGAGTGTGCTTTAACTTTGTGTATAGTGAGATATATATATTTTTTTTTGAAGAAGATTGTTGATGATATGTAGGTAATTCTAGTTTCCAGTTTTGATTTGTATGAGATAGTAACAAGATATATTTTTAAGAATTTAGATTATAGAGAAAATATCACTGTAAATATATATATGCAAGTTTTGTGATAAAGAAAGAAGTATAAATATGATTAGTGCTAGTTCAGCTCTTGTGGTGTTAGGAACATTTGTAATATTAGCAGAAAATTTAATTTTAGTATTGTTTTCTAAGATTCAACTGATCTCAGTTTAACGATTTGGTGTTTGAGTATTTTTAATTGATGCATCTATATAGAAGTGAAGGTTTTTTAATGAGATTAGTTGAATTTGTTGATAGATATTAATAAGTTCTGTTTGATGGGTTGGGGTCATTTTACTGACAATCATTCTCTCGATATATTACTTTGCTGACAATCCCTTTATCAAAAGATCATTTTTCTGACATCCTAATTTACCAACAATCCTTTTACCTACAAAATCATTTCACTGACAGTCATTTAACCGACAATCATTTCACTGACAATAATTATTATTATGTATTTTATCATAAAATACGTAATAATAATTATTGTCGGTAAAATAACTGTTCAGTAAAATGACTGTTGGTCAAATGACTGTCAGTGAAATGATTTTGTAGGTAAAAAGATTGTTAGTAAATTAAGATTCAGAAAAATGACCTTTTGGTAAAGGGATTGTTGGCGAATTAATATATCGAGAGAATGATTGTCAGTGAAATAGTCCAACCCCTGTTTGGTATGCTGAAGTAATAATAGAGTTGGTTATAAGTTCAATGTTGGAGTTTTTGCATTGAATATATATATTTTCTGAAATAATAGGTTGGTATGAAGAGGAGGAAGTTTGTGAAAGTGATAATATTTCTTGGTAATCGATTGAGAGTTTGTAAGTCTGTTTTTGTTTTTGATTTTTACAAAGGAAGTTGACTGTGGTTGCAAAAGAAATTGTAGATATATGTGAGAAAGGTTGAAAAGTTATAATACTAGGAGATTTTTGAAGAATAAGGTAGTTTTTAAAAAGAAAGTTGTTTTGTGTTATAGAGATAATTTTCTCTATCTGTAAGTTAGTTGTGGAGAGGAGAATTGTTCAGTTATTTTTTTGGAGATTGTAGATGATATTGAAATTAATGTAAGCATATTAGTAAATGGATAATATTTACTAGTTGGATTGATGGCTAGATTGAGAATAATGAGTTATTAGATATTGGATTTTTAATATGTTTGTACCAAGAAGAAATTGGCCTCTGGGTGTTTTATATGTTCGAAGATATATATTATTCTATGGTAATAGATATTGATTATTAGATGTAAGAAGTTGTTCAATATAAAGTATTAATTGTTTTTGAGCTTTGAATAGTTGATAATTTAGGATTTGAGGAAATAAAATTGTAAATTATATTTAGTTTGAGGTAATTTAAATTATTTATATTATTAATTAGGTTACTAATATTAATGTTGTAGTTTGAGATATGTTAGAAAAGAGAGGTTAGTAAAATTAGTCATCTTTTGTTTATGCTGTAGGATTATATTAAAGTAATTGTTGGTTGCCAGATTTTTTCAAACCAATCTTTGGTTCAGAGTTCAAAGATTTGTTTTAAGAGTGGAGATGAATTAATTGTTTTTTTAATAATACAACAACTAGTATAAGTGAGCAGTTTATGAAAAGTAAAGATGTTTAGAAGTTGTGGATTTGTAAGAATGTTATTATTAGTATTGAGTGAGAGATTGAGAGATTTTTTAATTTGTTTGGTAATAGAGCTTGAGAGCTGATTAATTTTTTGATTTGTAAGTAAAGTAATTTGCAAGAGATATTCTAGTGATGATGAGAGAATAGTATTGAAAAGTCTAGATATTTGAATAAGTAAAAGTTTTTTGTACTGTATAAGTTTAATAAAATTGTTTATTTTGTTTAAGATTTTGTCAATTGTAGGTTGGGTAAAATCTACACCATCAAAGTAGATACCAAGATATTTAATAAAGTCAGTTGGTTTTCTCGGTTTTATAGGTTTATTATTAAAGATAATTTCTGATTGTTGTTCTTAATTGGATGTTTTTTTGGAGTTAGGTTTAATGTGTAAAAGTCAGATTTTGTTAGATTTACTTGAGTTTATAAAGATGTTCAACATCTTTAAGTAATTGCAATAGACTATCTTTATTTTTGCAATGCTATACGGTATCATCCATATATGCTAGTGGGGGATAGTAATTTGTGCGGGATGTATATTTTAAATTTGTTTAGTAGGAGATGATGCTTTGATTTTAAGGAATGAATTTTGATATTTGTTATTTATGTATGTTAGGATAGGGTCATAGTAGATTTTTCAAAGGAGTGAAGAATATGTTTCTTCTTGTTTTATACCAGAGTAAAGTGTAATTGGATCTGTTAGACCATAGCTGTTATAACTTTTGCTTTTTGATCTTGGTGTAAATTTGTAATGAAGTTTACATCTTGTTGAGGCATGTCTATTCTTTTATATATCTGTGCAAGCCATTGAATGTTAATTTTATCAAAAGCTTTAGACATGTTCTGAAAAAGTATCTAAGCCTCTTTTTTGTTATGTTTGTAGTATTCAATAGTATTGTGTAGGATCTGAATTGGTGTGTATGTAGAGACATTAGGTGTGAGCAAAGTTAATATTACTCAAAAGATTGTTTTGATTGATTATTTGATCAAGTTTTTGTGTGAAAATTTTATTTAGGCATTTTTTAAAGGTTTTATAAGTGAGATTGGGTGAACTTGATCTAGAGTATAGTCCCAGGTTAATTTCTTTAGAATAAGAAATATATTTGATATTTTTCAATTTGTAGGTATTAGTTGTAGTTGTAGATATTTAGATAAGAAGAATCTGAATGTTTTTTGACTCTTCTGTGAGGCTAATTTGATGTGTTTATAGTTGGTATCAGAAGAATCAGAGGCTTTTTGGTCAGGCAGTTAGTTTATTGTTTGGATTTATTTATCATTAGAAATTTCTATAAAAAGGTTGTTATAATAAATCTCAAGTTCAGGTTGTGGTTTGTATAGATCAAAAAAGTCAGAGCAGGTGAGATAGGTAAGAGTGGTTGTTGTTGAAAATAATTTTGGAAGTGTTGTTGAGTAGCTTCTTTAATATTTTTAGGATTTGTTAGTAAGGAGTCATGAAGGAGAAGTCTATCTAAGTTGGTATTATTGTTATATCTTTTTAGAACTTATTTGAAGAATAGCTTATAATTTTCAGTAAAGTTTAAGTTTCTTTCTTGAAGATTGTTTGAAATTTCTTGTTGCATTTGTTTTCTATTTCCTAATCTATTAGTATTTTTAAACTTTTAGTTTTAATTTTGAGAAAATAGTAAAGAGTTTAAATCTTAATCCAACTTTTTTTAACAATTACTTGAACCAAGACCGCACCAAAACAGTTTGAAGATTCAAGGACCTAATAAGTCCAAAGATATCTGAGGTTTCTTATTGGTACTATTGATGACAAAGACTTATATGTGAAATACTGAGAAGTAGGGTGTATATAGTTGGTTTGTGTTCTGCTCTGTGTCAAGCTTTTCTTCTTGATAGACTCCCTCACACATTTGGCATCCAAGTCAAAAGGGTTATTTTGGTAACAGTAGTGGTGAAAAATCTTGACTCAATTGTCTAAAGCTTTTTAGTTCTAAAAGAACAACTGAAATACTTTCATTGTTTTAAGCTCTCGCAAATACAGTATTTTTTCACTTCGATACTTTTGGCCATAATTTTCAACAAAAAGTGGAGAATTTAGCATACCCCCTTCAAAAGATCACAATGTTTACTACTTCTATATTAGAAAACTCTGCATGATGATAAACAACATGTGTAAAATGGATGGTGCTGGTGAATTTAGTAACTGGATGAGTGTTCAGAAGAATACCTTATATGTTGTATTGTTGAGATTATTAATAAGGCATGTGGAGATTTCAAAATTTTTATACTTTTGGATGAAGATATAGATTTAATTGAAAGAGTAAAGCAAAGTGAAAAGAGATATACAGGCATCCTCTAGTTAACTATATATAATTTTTAGCCTCTAGCACAAGTTATAATGCATTTTATTTTAATTTAAATTTGTTGTCAAGACTCTCACACTTAATAGTAAATCGTGACTCTGTATAATTAGAAGTTTTTGCCTGATTAGCAGGTTTTCTTCATTTTAGTGATAGTTTCTTTTAGGTTTTAGTTTAGTTTTTTTATATTCTTTAGTAGTAGTATCTATTTTCTTTAATGTATTAGTTTTTATTATTTACTCTTTTTTCATTTTCTATTACCTCTTTTTTTTTTTTTCCTTCTTTACGAGAAAGTGTCATCAGTTTGGCAGCATTCTATTGTTGAGCAGGAATCTTGATGGGGCAATCAACAGCCAGTTAGGAATTTGAGGGAAATAAGTCTGGAGTAAGTTTCAGATCTCTGGAGGAGGCCAAGTATTGCTAGGCAGGTCGCATCTGAGCAAAGCACAGCAGTTTAATAGTTTACCCTGACTGCAAATAGATGTTATATCTGCAAGGTATGCTCTAAGTGAGGTTAACTTTTGGTAGAAACACAAATAGATTTAAATTTCTTATGCTATATAAGGATGAAAGTCTGTTCCAATAATAAAGTAAATAGGATTGTTGAAGAAAAAAAAAGAAGATTGCAAAGAGTTGATGGTTGTAAATTAGATAAGATATTTGGTGTTAGTAGTGTATTGTTTTAAAATTTTTGGTAATATTCATAGAGGAGATTAGGAAGTTTAGGTGATTTGAGAAATTTTTTAATTTTAATAAATGCTTTGTATTAGAAGAAGGTGGGTGTATATTTGATTTTTTGAATAGATTGTTTTTTCTTATTAAGATTTATTTTTTTGTATAGTATGTATTTATTAGTTGCTTTTATTAAGAATTTGTTAATTGTTTTCCAAATTTTATCCAAGCCTTGTTGACTTTGGATATATGTAATTTGGCTCTTAATTTTTTTTAGATTTTCATTGAGATGGTTTTGATATTTTTCAATTTGTTTAACAGTTGCATGTTTCCAAAGAGTTATTTTCTGTTTAGATTGTTTGTTAAGTATATTAAAGTAGCAGATAAAGTAATTTCTAAGAGAGTAATATTATAGTCTGAGTCTGTAGGAATTGAGTCCAAGTTATCTGCATAATCTAATGTAGTTATGTGTAAGTTAGTCCAAATTTGGTCAATTCTGCTTTGGTGTTCTTTGTGACAGCAAGTAAATTTAGAAAGATCAGCATGAAAAATTCTAAAGGTGTCATAAAAGTTAGGTTTGAGATATTTAATTTGTAGAGATTCTGAAGTTTGAGTCTTTTTAGATAGTAGTTGATCAATTTTAGAGTTTGGTGTTGCATTAAAGTCTTTTATGATAAAAATTTTGTAGTTAGTTTTTTTGGATAAAAGAATGTGTTTTTTCATATATTTCTTTTTTTAGCATTTGTTTTTCTTTGGTAAGAAAGTATAATTATATGAGTTGGATAGAATAGTTTGGCAGAAAAAGGACTACAGTAAAAATGTAGTCTTTATATTCTTGTATTTTGCTGATGAATTTAGAAAGATTTTTTTAAATTAAAAGTTCAACTCCATCTTGTCTGGTATTGTCATTTTCACTCCAAAGGTTGGTGTAGTTAGAAAGGTTTTGAGTTAGCAGAAGTAGTTTTGTGTCTTTAGTACCTAAATGAATTTCAGTAATACCAAAAATATCTATTTGGTTTTTAGTAATAAAGTTGTGAAGTAAGGTTTGTTTAGAATAAGATAATTCATTTGTATTAAGAGAACAAGTTTTGATTTGTTCAAATGTAAAGGTAGATTAGTTAGAAAGGTTTTGAGTTGTATTAGATATATTTAAAGGTTGGTTAGGTGAGAGTAGATTTAGAATAGTTGATAATTCTGTTGGTTGTAGTATAATAGTTTGTTGTTCTGTAGTGAGAGATTCAGATATTAATGATGAAGTATCTAAAAAGAGGTCTGCTAATGTATTAAGTATAATATAGTTATTAGATTTAAGAGTGATATTGCGATAATGTTTTAGAGCTTCTCTTGGTGGGACAAAATAATCTGATAGTGGTTTGGATTCAAAAGGTAGATATATGTGTAATTCAGAGTAGTCTTTTTTAATAGAAAAAGTAAGTATACAAATGTGTAAGTTTTCTAGGTTGTATTCAAAAAGGCTATGATTGAGAAATGAGATAATAGTTTGTGGTTCAGGTAGTGTTGACAAGTTATAATATCTGAGGAATCTATTATAGTATAGGTGTGATGAATGTGGAAGAGATCTTGGATCTGAGTCAGTAGTATATTTAGCATTATAAATACCAAGATAGACATCTTGTTGAAAGTTGTAAATCTAATCATATTAAGAATAGTTTCTGATTTGAGGAAGCAGATATCTGAAATAGTAAAAGAGGAATAAAGAGAAAGTATTTATAGCTTTCAACTAGTATTGTAAAATATTTGCGTCATCTGAATCTAAATTCAGACTGGGAATAGATATATGCTATAATTAATATATAGAATTATAGAATATAAAGTTGTATATATTATTAAGGTTGTAGTTGAAGGATTCAAGGTGTTTAATAAAAGAATTGATAGTTTGAAAATATGGAAGTGTAGGAAGGTTAACAAATAATAAGATTTTGTTATAAAATGTATTAGGGTTATATATTATTATATGTGGTTTATTAGTATGAAAAGTATTTGTGTAGTTAGTTTATTGGGTTGGCTTATCATAGAAATCTAAAGATGTTGTAAATGATTTGCCAATATTGGAAGTGCCTTCTATAGTGTCATTCACTATTTTAAGCTTGGTTTTCACAGATGCGCAGGATTCATAGTCTGCACCCTGTACATTGGGTCTGACTGTCATATAAATATTTCTCTATGTAAATGGGCTTGTTTACTTGTCCACTTACATTATTTTTCTTACTAATTAATATGAGTATATCATTTAGTAAGATGGTGGCTGCATCAATAATTGTAGAAGACAGATTTATTGAAAAAGAATCTCTTTAAGAAAAAGAGACTCATTTATGAGATTAGGGATTTGAAAAGTGATATTGAATTTTTCTTGAAGACATTTATCTGCTTCAGGATAAGCAATTTCTTGGTAGTATTTGACTATTTGAGAATATGTGAGCCATTGGTCATAAGTATCAAGTTGTGTTATAACTATTGCAAGAGAATCAGTACTAATAGGTTGTTTAATTAAAAGTTCAATAGTTGTATTTTTATCTAGAATTGCAATGTTAAGGTTTATTATTGCATTTTTTTGATATGCTTCTAGATATAGATAAAAAAACAGGCCATGCCTGCCTTTGTTAGTTTCTACAGAGTTAGATTTGCAGAAGAATTTTTCAATTACAGATGCAAAATCATCTAGAGTTTTAGTTGGTATAGGTTTCAAAAAGATGGCTTCATGTTCTCTTTTCTTGAGAAAAACTAAGTCATCTATTTGAAGTTCTTTAGTTGGCTATTCAGCATAAGATTTATTAAGATATTATTTATATAGTTTGTTAAAATTATGTTGGATATGAGTTTTGGGTGAAGTTGTGTTTTTTGTTTCTGATTCAGTTGTAGACAATTTGCCTTTATTTTTGAGCTCAATTTTTTCAAGATATTGGCATTGAGTATTTGAGCAAGTAAAAATATAATAATTAGATTGTTTGCTGCATTCATTATGACATTCTTGAAAGGTAAGAGGTTCTGTAAATAGAATATCTTTTAGTATTTGTTCTTTAAAGTGTGAAATAAAATACTGTCTAAAGTGGTATTTAAGATAGTTAGATACTTTTGTTTCATCATGAGTGTTATTGAATTGACAATTATATTTTGAGAAGATAGATTTAAATTAATCATTAAAGTGGTCTAATAAGTTTTTAAGAAATGTTATGTTGAATTTTTGTAAAAAGAGAGTCTTGGGAATATTAAAATTAAGTTGGATATTGAATCTGTTGTCTATATATATTTTGAGATATTTGTCATTTTTGTTGAAATCAATAATTTGTGAAGTAATTTAAACCATTTAGGATATAATTTTGAATCTTCTGCAAATTTGGTTGTTTGAAAAATATAAATATAAAAATACAAAATTAATACAAAATTGTAGACGATTTTGTGATTTATATAGTGGAATTGTAGCTGATGATGCAAAAATTTCTGGGTAGTTGAGCTTGGTGAAGAGAACAGTTTTAAAAACTAAAATAAGTTATTTGAGTATTTCCTCTAGAACCGAAAATAGAATAGTGAAAGTTTTATTAACATCTGAGTTGTGTTGTTATATTAAGTTTATAAGAAATTGTAGTCTTTTTTCTGCCATTTTGCTAATGATTTGATAGAAGATTGCTTTAAGAGGTTTACAATTTCTTGTTGCTGCTTTAATTTCCTTGCCAGAGTAGAAGTCGAATAAGTATAGTTTGAGAAAGTAAAAGATTTTTTAAGCAAGTTCAGTTGAAGCTTGGTGTTTTTTTTCTATTTTCAATATAACTGAGAAGTTATTTAACCAGTCAAATATTGGTTTCTTTTAGTCAGTAGTTAATTAAAGTTCTGTTGATCTGGGTTAGTTTGTTGAGCTGCATTGTTAGTTGTGTTAGTTTGTTCGGTCTAATTATTTAAGTTAGTATTCTGTTAGTTTAGGTTATCTTGTTGAGTTGTATTATCAATTGTTTTAGTCAAATTGGTTGATAGTTGTTGTATATTTCTTATTAATAATTGTTGTTGAGAAACAGTATTGTCTGTTTGTAATAAAGGTTGTTTAGATGTAGTATTATTTAATTGTTGTGATTGTTGGAAAATAGTGTTAAATTCTAGTTTTTTTATAATAGTATTTTGGTCTTGTTGTAGTTGAAAAGTATTATTATTAATAATGTTGGAATTGGTAGGTTGTAATTGTTGTACTTTACAATACCTGGTAGTAGTTATAAGTTTGCTAGTTGGTTGTAATAATGATGCAGGTTGTTGTGTTTGAGGTGGTTGTTGATATAATATTGCAGACTGTCAGAATAGTTGCTGCTATTGAGTTTTTAAAGAACTGTTGTTATTAAAAGGTTCATCATCTAGTTCCATTGCTGAGGTTTCTTTTAGAGGAGTTAAAAGACTGAGTTCTGAAGCCAGAGGTTTGAATGCGCAACAGTTATAAAGTGATTGTTTAAGTTTTGAAAGAAATTCTGTATCTTTGGAGAATCCACAGTGAGATCTGAGATATTTTCTACACAAGATTTGTAACATGGTTTGTCATCAAATAGCATGGCATCATTTGCTAATTGATGTTAGTTATTAGTTTGCAGTTAATAAATTAGCTGCAGATTGAACAAATATGTTAGTGTAATATAGGAGATAGAGAGGAGGTTGGAGAGGGAGGAACCAATGCAGTAGCATCAGCGATTTTAAAGACAAGTTCTTCTTTTCCTTTTTTGCTACCAATTTAAATATTAGTAGGTTTTTTATATGTCTTGTTTTCTTTAGAAATAAAGTGAGTATGATATCTGCTACATAAGCATTTGACAATAGATGTGATTGCTGAAGCTTCAAAGTAGTGGCATGTCTTGATTACCTTTCTAAGTTCTGTAGAAAGGCATTCAGTTGGTTGTTTGTTTGCTAGGATGGGTCTAGGGATTTTTGCAGAATCTTCATAGATTCTGATACAAATCTATTGTGGTATATTTTGTAAAAGTAGTCAAGATCTACAGTATCTGGTTTACATTGTTAAGGTAGCATTGTATCTATAAGTTTGATTAAAAAAACTTGGTAAAGTTTATTTAATAAAAATTAAAAATATAGAGATAAAATAATTGTTCCTAAATAATTTATAAAAGGAGGGATATAATAAAAAAATGGTTGCTAAATTTGAGAAGAGAATAAAATAAGCTTCAGAATGATATATTTTTTATATTATATTTCTTAGAAAAATTTGAAAATATAGGTCTGTAATATATAAGGACTTGTTATAAGGATGTTATATTTATGGAGGTATTATTATAGTTACTGTAACTCATGTAATTTTGTGTAACCTAGGAAGTCTAAGGTTGCACAAGTTATGTATTACACCAGTCATGTGTTATACAAATTATATATTATACAAGTTGCACAATTGAGTAAAGTTTAGGTAACGTTGCTAAATTAATTATAGAATAAACAATAAATGCAGTAATTATTTTGTGTAAATTAATTATAAAATGGATTGCCCAAAAAGGATTAATTATATTTCTAGTGTGGTCAGGTGTAAACAAATCAGAAATATAGGTCTGAATATTATACAAAAAATGATTTTATGAGATAAACTAGAAAAGAACTTTTTAATATTCTAAAGGTAATCTGTTATACTTGGTGGTTATATAAGATACAATAGATAGTTAGAATTATTATCATCTTGATACAAATCTGTAACTTATCTTATCATGTATATAGCAAATTCATAATAAAAAATAAAAAAAATTCTAAAGAATAAAAAAAGGGAGTTTTGATATATTTAGTCTTAGAATAATCAATTTTAGGTTAATTTTGATATACTATAGCTTGTTTTAAAACCATAGATAAGCTTTGTAAATTTGGTTATAAGGTATCAGTATGTTATTTAGCCCAGTTTGCCAAGAAGGACAAAACTTTGGGAAGAGGACAGAGTTTTGTCTATCTGTTCTTATAAATCAAATATCTCAAGAATGATGAGATATACAGACTTAAAACTTTATAATTATATATAAAAACAGTAGCTAAACAACTTTACTTAAGAGCAAAGTAGTTATTAACTTAATAAAATTTTGTCAAATTGATAAAAACCTAAAATATTTTTGGACAAAATTTTGTGAACAAGTGATAAGCAGAAAGAGTTTTTTTAGAAAATAAATTATAATTTACCTTAAACTTTTTTTTTATTATAAGCTTGCAAGATTTTTTATTGTACTAAAAAAAAGAAGTGGTGAGTAAAATTCATAATTTATATACTACAAAACAGTTTACTTAATTTTCAGTACAATGTTTCTAATGTTTCAACTCTTTGAAGATGCATTTCACTAAAAGTTCTCACTTGTATGTATTTAACAAACTACTTTTTACATCAAAAACTTGAAAACTTCAAAAGAATTATGCAAAAGAAGGCAAAATAATTGCTCATCTTTGAAGAGATTACACATTTTAGGTGATGTTAGTTTTTTGTATTCTTTATACTATTCAATTTGTTGAAGCTCTGCAACTTATTTGTCTTAAGAAACATTATATGTTATGATTAAGACATTAAGAAAAATTTTAAAAATGTGATTTTATCAAGTTGTGTAATTAATAAAATCATATGATAAAAAATTAGGTGTGATATTGAATGATAAGTAACACAGATCAGATCACCAATAATATAATATTACATGTCATATTTTTATACATTAGGGTAGGAAATGGCTTATGATCTACAAACATAATAAAGATTATATATTAAATTTTAATAATAAGAATTTTTTGTCAATCATTATTTTAATAACAAAAACATATAACATTTTAAAATAAAATAACTTCTAAAATACTTAAGATATGTGAGTAAAAATATCTTTATTGGATTTCTTTTAACTTTCTTTTTAAAGTAATAGAGCTTTTTTTATTTTTGATATAAGTTAAAGCAAAAATTGATTACTAAAACATGATTAATTTTAGAACAATAAAAGTTAAAGTGAAAACTGATTATAAATTATAATTAATTTTAGGATAATAAAAAAAGAGCTTTATTACTTTAAAGAGAATATTAAAAGAAATCTAATAAAGATATTTTTACTTACATATTTTAAATAGTTTAAAAGTCTTTTTAGTTTGAAATTTATATGATTTTGTTATTAAAATGATGATCAACAAAAAATTATCATTATTAAAATTTAATATATAATTTTAACTATGTTTGTAGATCATAAGCTATAAGCACATGCAATGCTCATAGCCTGCAATCAGTATAACAATATAGTCTACCTAATATTTTTTCTTTTAGTACCTTCTAACTGGTCTCTCCAAACTACCAATTCAGATAGCCCAAAAGAAACACTAGTCTTATAGTATCTGCTGATTTCTTTTTTTTAGTTGATGCTCAAGCCAGAGCTTAACTGGCCTTGGATGAGGCCTATTCCAGTAGCTACTATTAAAAATCTGCACTACCTTTCTACTTAGGTTTTGCCAAGCAGGCATCTATCTTTCTGATTTCTTAGATTAATACAATTACAAGAACTTATTTTGGGTTTGCACTGCTCAATGCTAGCTTGTATACCTTTGTATAACTTATACATTATATAAATAGCTTATAATCTTCCAATCTTATTAGTATCACTAAGGTTATAGAGATTCTGTTTCAACTGATCATTGAAAGACAGTAACCATTATACAAGCAGAAAGTTCAAAATTTCATTATGATAGTTTTGAATCCCCAACCTGCCAATATACAGCTTGAAAATATAACAACTATTTTTATTTTATACTTCTATATAAATATATTTTTCTAACTTAGACAATCTCACCAGTAACTTTATTAAATATTTAATGTGAATTTATATATTTATTTTATATAACCTAATATTAAAGTATATAAATATTAATATAAAATCTAGCTTAATTTGTACCTCTATATAGATGTCTAAATATAATTTGTTATACTAAATTAACTCTATAACCAACCCCTTACTAACCTTTTGAATAGTGCTAAAAACTAAGTTATCAGACCTAGAAGATTTTTCTAAACAAATCTTTTATACTAATTTATATATACTCTATCTAGATTTAACCTTTATTATTATTATATTCAGCTATAAGTTTTCAAGAACTGATTTATTAAGTTTGTATGATCTAATATAAATAGCAATTATGTTTTAAGCACCTATTTTATAAATAATTTAGATAGTTATGCTAAAGAGTTTAAGTATATCTTCTGCTCTAATTTATAAGTATAAATAGCAATAAGGGCTTTAATTAAGTTTTCATATAATTTGATTTAAAAATTGAGTAGAATAGTAGTATTATTTTTAAAAATATATATTATTTATTATATAATTTCTAGTGCTTAGTATAATCAAAATCTTGATAGCCAAATATTTTATCAGATTGGATATCAAATAATTACAAATCAATTATTTATATATACTAATTCACTATTACTATTTGGCACTCGATACAACCAAGTATTTGATTGTTAAGATTTTACTAAGCATTTAATAACTCTAAATAGTTTCTCTTAAAAGGCTACATTTTTTTATTATAATATTTTATTCTGTTTTGAGATAGTTGATTTAACATGTTTAAAATAAATTTGTTAAAATTGATTTATCAATTATATAAATAAAAAATGATTTTAGTATAATAGATAAATTTAGAGAATTGTTATTTCCATTTCCCATTTTTGCTAATGTCACTCCTAAAATTTAAATAAGTGCTTCGAAAGAGGAATTGTTATTAAGAAAACTCTCTTTTTGGTATTAATAAAGTTGTTTATCAGGCCCTTATGGTTCTAATGGTTATAAAATCATTAAAGTCAGACAGATAGTAAATAGAAGTTAATTAACTTCGGATATAAATATCTTAGGAACTACAGGTCTGAGTATAATGATTTTACTATCATAAGAACCAGAAAGGCCTGATGAACAATTTTTATTAAGATCACAAGAAAAGTTTACTTAATAAGAACTTCTCTTTCAAAGCACTTTGTGATATCTGGGGGTAGCATTAGCAACAATGGGGTATTCCCTAAATTTATAATGAATAGTTTAACTCAATCATATGATATTTCTGCAATTTACTTTAATAATTCTAAATTAAAGTAATTGTTAACATTTAATTTAATTGGCATTGCTGAGTTAAACCTAATAATGTAAAAAATTCTTAAAGAAATTATATACCATTTGATTTACAATACATTGTCTTTCGCAGGTTATAACTAATTGCGTTTAACTCATTCAATGTGATTTGTAAGTAATCAAGATTGTGTATAGACACTATGATTAACTCAAGTAATTCTAATATATAATAACATGTTGAATCAAATTTAGTACTATCTGAACTTAACATTATAATGGCGACAGAAAAGTTTTACTTAAATTGTAGTATTATAAAATTAAACAATTTAATTAATTTAATTGAGACTTGTCATAATGTATATGCACAACTGATTAAGCTCAAATTCACTTTCAACACTAATGTTTAGCTTTTGGTTAATCTTTTATTATTATTCCAATTCAGCTTCGACGTCACTTAGCAGCTTTTGAAATTTTACTAGCAATTTTCATCTCTGCAGATTTTTGATGATAAATATATGCCTTATATTCATCCTTTTTAACACCAATTCCGTTTTTATAACAGTATCCAACATTATGTATTCCATTGGCATGCCCCATCTCTGCAGATTTTTTATAATAAATGAATGCCTTCCATTCATCCTTTTTAACCCCAATTCCATTTCTATAACAATATCCAACACCATATATTCCCTCAACGTGTCCTATCTCTGCAGATTTTTGATAATGTATAAATGCCTTATATTCATCCCTTTTAACTCCAATTCCATATTGATAACAATATCCAGCATTATATATTCCCTTAACGTGCCCCTTCTCAGCAGATTTTTGATAATAAACGAATGCCTTACATTCGTCTTTTTCTACTCCAATTCCATTAAGATAACAATATCCAACATTATATATTCCGCCAGCATACTCCTTCTCAGCAGATTTTTGATAATAAATAAATGCCTTATGTTCATCCTTTTCTACACCGATTCCTTTTTCATAACAATATCCAATACCATATATTCCCATGACGTGCCCCATATCAGCAGATTTTTGATAATAAATGAATGCCTTATATTCATCTTTCTCAACTCCAATTCCATTAAGATAACAATATCCAACATTATATATTCCACTAGGGTACTCCTCCTCTGCTGATTTTTGATAATAAGTGAATGCTTTATATTCATTCTTTTCAACTCCAATTCCTCTCTCATAACAAACTCCAACGAAAAATATTCCATCAGAATAACCCATATCAGCATATTTTTGATAATAGTCAAATGCCTTGGGTTCATTCTTTTCGACCCATTTACCATAACGATAACAATGTGCAAGAATAATTTGAACCATAGGATTAAATAGATTATTTAAGCAATAAATGATAATATTATCAGGATTTTGTTTCTTTTTTACTAGAAATTGTTCTATAGTGTCAATAATTGAACTTGAATTTTCGCCTTTCAGTCTTTTTTTGTTATACAGATCATACACTTCTTTAATAATTTCATCAAGAAAATCTTGAGACTTATCATCTTCTAAATACAATTTGGTAACTTCGCTGGATATTTGAGTAATACTTGATGAATTGGCGATTTTTTCTTGTTGATTTAAAGTACACTAGCCGTGCAGAAAACGAAGTGTCGGGTCATGTGATTTCCGGAGCTCCGAATGATCATCTTCCAATCAA
>CAJVPZ010000043.1:0-28781 GCA_910592135.1 Racocetra fulgida | reverse complement strand
TATATTAATTTTTTTATGAAAATCTAGTTCTAGTTGTTTTGATATATTCATATTTTCTGCAGATAGCAGAGTTTCTGTTGAAGTGTTTGTGCTTATTGGTTATCTGTGCTAGAGTCTGGCTCTGCTTCGAATATTTTAGTATCTGTAGTTGTTGTAGATATTTCTTTTGTGCTTGATATTGTAATTGTTTTTTGTTCTTCAAAGATATCAAAGGATGGTTTCGGTAGATCAATTAAGTCAAAAATATATTCTGGTACTGTATAATATGCGAAGTGTTGTCGAAGAGTTTCCAATACTACTGGGATATTGTGATGTTTCTTTATAGAAATGTTTATATTAGTAATTTTTTTTCTTAAAGAGCAGATTGGAGTTGTTCAATTATTGACAGTAATTTAGTTATATTTGATCTAGTTTCTGGTTGCTTTTTTTTGATACTAATCCAAGATTGAGGTATAACGTAGAAATAATAGTGTTTATGTAATACTTTAGCTGCAATACTTAGTTCTTTAGGGGTTGAGATTAGTAGTGTCAGATTGACAAGAGTAATTAGTTCAGCATCTTCAAGTAAGTATAGTTGAAGTTACAATATGCTTGTAGCAGAGGTGTTGGGATGTTATAGAAAGGTGAGATACTTTTAACAAAGTATATACCTCTTCTTTGCTTTGTAGAGAGAATCTGAAGTTTGTCATTTTTAGCAGCATTAGATCTAATGATAGATGTCTACGAGAGATAATATAGTCATTAAGGAGTCTTGTAAATGAGTAATCTACTCACAGAAGTCTAACATGCTCTTTAAAGTCTTCTTGGCTTCTGGGCAAGAAGAGAAATTTTTCTTTTAATCTTGGTGTTAGTTCTTGTGAAGTGCAAGGTAATAATTGTTTTGGAGCCAGTAAGTCAAAATATTCAGCTGGGATTTGTTGAAAGAAGTAGAACTTCTGAAGCGATTCTCTATATTGGCCTAAGTTTTATAGATCTGCTCTGCTTGTAATAGGAAAAAGATCACATACTTCATCTCTTAGTTGCTTGTAAGATGTAGGCAGAGATTCTCTGGTATCTGAAATATATATATCAGGCATCTTGTTAAAAGAGAATATTAATCGTAAGGTCTTGACAATAGGTGCAATAAGTTGCTGATTTGAGATTGGCAAGTTAAAAGGAATTGCTTTTTGTAGATATTCTGGGATGAATCTTGGTTCTGCAGGTAGAGGTATTAGTGCTTCTGTAATAAGATTTGAGACTGTGAGTCGTGTTGTATCAAGTTAAGTTGTTTTGAGATCTTTGCAAATCCTGCTAAGTAGAATATGTATCTAGTAATTTCGTATGTATCTAAGGAGTTGAAGTTCAGATTGATTAAGTAGTCTAGAGCCAACTTTATTCGTAGTAGTTTAAAGATCTGGTCTCAGTTTTTCTTGTTTGTTGCCAAAACATCATGTTGTTTTTTGTATATCTCTAGAGTATTTGTAAATAGATCATTGAATTCTTTTTGGTGTTGAGGTCTGGTTGCTAAAACTTGAGTAAAGCTTCTAAAGAAGACTGTATCTCGGTGAAAAAATTTAGCTGTTATTACAGGTGGAATGTGGTTAGTAGTTGGTTTTGTTGAAAGCTTGTATTTAATCAGTTCTTTGAGGTCTTGAAGTGAAGTTAGTGCATTTTTAATTTTCTGACAAGTCCAGATTGTTGTATCAAAGATCTCTAATCTTTCTTGTCAAATTTCTTTTAAGACTGCTTGTGTATATTCTTGCCATTCTTTCACTTTGTCACTTAAGAAATGCCTATTTAGGATTTTTTTAGTTTTGTTTGTAAGATCTTTACTAACTGCTTGGCTGTATAATATTCTTGTTTGTAGCTATTCATCTAATACTGTGTTAATCGATTGAGTTTCTTCATTGTCTTCACGATCTAAGTTTGTCAAGTTCTGTCTATTTCTATATCAGGTAAGATGTCTGTAGACTGGTTGGGTATAGATTCTGATTCAGGTAGAACCAGGTTGTTTACTTTTCCATTATGTTATACTGCAAGAGGAGTTATATCGGATTCAGAAAGTTCTTGAACCAGGATCTGCTTATTTTGTTCATCTGTAAGAAAGTTGTATATTATAGGTTATTCCAGATTCTGGATCAGGTTTGTTTTGTATGATGACATCATTTCTGTCAGATTCGGGGTAAGCTGGAATTTGCCAATTCTCCAATTTTTTCTTCAACCATATTGTTATCTATAGTGGGTGGTGTAAAGGCGAGAATGTTATCTACAGTTTTGTACTTTTTTTTTCTTATTTTATTCTTCCATTATACTATAGTTTTCTATATAAATGTGTGTAGGTTGTGTTTTCTTTTCTTAGGCACCAATAATACACTTTCTGTTATTCTTGTGATTGTTTTTGTCAGTTACTGACTCAGTTGACAACAAGGTTAAGAAAGAGACTGGAGTGCAGAAGGCTGTTTTTCTGTTCTGTTTAATCTTTGATAGTCTTTATCTATAACTATATTAGTGTTTTGTAATAGTTATTTAATTATAGTATAGTCGTATTTGACTTCCAAACTTTAGTTCTCTCTGTTGTTTATTTGTTTACTTATAAAATTAAGATCTACAGAAAAGAGTTTTTTTGTTTATTGCAATTCTAAGCTATAATTTTGTAAAAATAGATTTTAATTTTTATTATAAATTTAAAAAATTATTTGAGTTTAAAGTTAATATGTAGTCAAAAATTTTGCATTTAATATATAAAAAATTGTTTTTATAGATTTTTAACCAATCAGAATTTTGTTACACAAAAAATAGCCAATCATATTTAAGTACAAATTTCAAAATTTGGTGCTTTTAAAAAAATTGAATATTTTATGCTGGCCTGAACTATATAAATTATATTTTGATAAATTTCTAATTATAATTATATCAAAAAAGTAATTTTAACCAGATACAGCTTTAGTCATCCTCTAAAAAAACATCTTAAGTTATACAAACTATTGCATTTCTATTTTTGACAATTTACTATCATTTTTTTGACAAAAAATAATTAAATAAAATAAATAATATATAAATTTGGTATTATACAGATATTTAATAAAAAGGTTTTCATTTTTTATTTTTTTTATTCAAAATATCTGAATTACTAAGTTCTTCTGACAATACCACTTCTATTTTTAATATTGATATTCTTCTTTCAAATATAATATCCTTATTTGTAAAATATTTATTTAAAATAAATAATAGTTATTATAATGATTCTTATTTTTACAAGTTTAGTAAATCAGTTTTTGATTTTTTTAGTTTTATAAGGCAAGTGTTTTTACTAAATATGTTGTTGAGTATTATATTAATAAAGTTATACTGGCTAGAGACCTGATAACAGTTCTAGGATAGTATTCTAGTTGAATAGCTAATATTTTAATATATTGTGATAATAGTTTTATAAGTAGTATCACTTAAATACTATAAGATATTATGTTTTTATTATTATTAATTTTTTTATTTTTATATAGTTAATAGATATCTAAAAGAAATATGCTTTACATTTATTTTGCGAAAAACAACACCTTAAGCTATTTTAAAAAATATAATTTTATATAGATAGAGATTAGATTAATATAAATAATAAGAATAAGAATTTTCACAATAACTTTAACAATTTCAAATATACTATTTAAACAAAATAAAATTATCAAACAAATTAATAACTGTAAAAGATATTAAAAAATTTATTAATATTATGGTTGATCAGTCTAATAGATTTAGGTTTTTTTGTTTCAAATATAAGATATTCTAAAAAAGCAATTAATAGTGTTAGAAACTTTTCAGTAAAAAATATTATATTATATTTAGAAAATACTTTAATTGAATTAATCAAATAATTAGAATTTTGTTTTAAATATAGAAATAATAATAGTATAAATTTATATAATAAAATCATTATTGAAAACTTAGCAAAAAGTTCTAATTTATCTATTACAAAAAATAGTACAATTAATATTAGTAATAAATATAAAGCTCTTTTAAAAAAACAGAAATTTACCTTTATTAAAATTTTATATAATATAACTTTTTTAGTATACTTTTAAAAAAATTACATTATTGATATTTAAAAAATAATTTTATATTTAAAATTAGAAGTTTATACTTTTTTCATTTCAATTAATAGTAGCAAAATTGTATCAAAAAAAAGTATACTTAAACTAGACTTTGGAAGTGAATTCTGGTTAATTTAATTATACATATTACTTTAGTTATATTGATATTTGGATATACTAATATCTGGCTATAATGACATTTTTAAAATTTTGATCTATTTTATTTATATAAAAATATCTTTGAATATATTGATTAATTTTATTTTTTTAATATGTTAACTAAAGTGACATGTATATATATATCGATTAAAAATATAGCAGAAATTGTTATAACTATAAATACTAGTAAAACTAAATAATGCTAATAAAATTAGTAATCTTCTAAAATCTGATTAGCTGTTATATTAAATTTTACCAATTTTACTAGCATCTATAGTCAGAATTAACATATATATCCAGTATAAGATACCTGTATTTTATATTTTGCAAAACTTATACCTTTCTGTATTTGCTCATTAGAAAAAATTGTTATTATTAAATTAGCAATTGATTTATTTAGGGATCTTATAAAGCATTATAACAAATAATCTCAAAACATATATTATAATAGGCTCTATGGCAACAGTTTTACCATTACTATTTATTATTCTATTTTTTTTATTTATTTATTTTATTATCTATATATTATTATTTCTAGTTGTAAATTATTTTTCTTTTTAAAGCTTGACAAACAAAATCTAGTTAAAAAATAGTAAGCAAAAAGAAATTATTACCTTAGATATAAAAAATGTTTCTTATAGTTAACATGTTCAATATAATGAATATAGTCAACATTATGTATATAGTGCACATAGTATATATAGATAACATATTAAATATAGTGCATAGTTAATATGATGAAAATGTTATATATAGTTAATATAGTAAATATAGTAATGTACTTTATAAGTAAGTAAAAGATATAAAAGACTTGTCTTTTTGCTCAAATAAATATTAACTTTCAAAAGTTTAATTTGAATAAGTTTTAAGAAACCTTCAAAATAAGAGTAGAAGTATATGTCTTTGATCTGTCATACTCTTGTATTAAAAATCATTTGTCAATTTCATATTTTCTTGACTCTATAATCTTTATAAATTGATTAAAAAGAATTGTATTAGTCATACAAACCCTTATATATTAAAATCGATTCTGATTAAGTTTGTGATCAATGTTGATTTGTGATTCTGTAATACTGTGACCTTGTATCACATTCTGGTTGGCTAATTTTGATTGAAAGGAAGAAATTATATTATTTTATGGTATTAGTAAAGGTGTCAAGAAGAAGTAAGATATTTGTTAAGAGAACAAGAGGGCACTTATCTGAATTAAACACTGTTACTACCAACTAATTAAATCTGGTTATTTAGACCAAGTCTTTCTATACCTCGATCATTGCCTGACTGACCTTGTAGTTTGATTAAAGTAATTTTAGTGTTTTATTTATAGTAGTTTAGTTATCATTTTATTGTAATAAGTAGATTATATAATGACTCAGTATTTTTTCTAATGCAGTTCACAAATTTGTATTTTTACAATATAATTAATATAAATACAGAGAAGTACAAATCAAAGGAGTACTAATCATAGGATATTTTATACACATTTTATAGTATAACAAATATAATATATATTATAGAGATGACAGATATAACAAAAGCAATAGTTTAATAAAAATATATCAATGTCTTAACATGAATATAAGAGCATTAATTTTATGATATCTACTCAAAACAAAAGGCAAGAAAGTAACTTTTTATTTTTTTATTCTATTTATATATAACTATTTGACTCTAAATTAATTATATAAATTGTACTATTAATATAATTAAATCTATCAATACTAACAGATATAAAATATATTGTTTGTGAATTTTTGATTATCTTGTGATAATCAATGATTGACTATATCACATAATTATAAAACCTCTTGAACTCTACAAAACTAAGAGATAAGTACTATTTTTTTTTTTTGATGTTGTGCAGCTATTTATTTTTTTATTTTAACTCTACTAAAAATTGCTCTATCTAATATAGCTAACTTCAGTATAGATTTGGTCTGTTTAATTCTTTTGGGCATTATTAACTAGATAGGAAAGATGTAAAGAAGCATCTTGCACAATGCTATTCACTGTACTGTCTGTATAGCATTTGCCTTATATAATCAATTTTATTACAGTAAAATGATTATTTTGAAAATGATGAAATTAAAAAAAAACTTTTTCTTAAAAAGCTCATATTGATATGTAATAAAAGTTATAATCTAATTTTATACTTAAAATATGATCTATACACATTCAAAATATTTAATCTAAATTTTAAACATTACAATGAACCAAAACTTATACATTTCAAAAAAAATATCTTATAAATATATCAAATGCTGAAAAAATTTTTTTGCTTTATTAGGTGATATTTTAACACAAGCTGCTAAAATTGAATAGACCAGATCAGCACTTGCTTGCACAAATTTATGATTTCTCTTTAGGTAGCTTTTTATAAAAAAAAAAGCTGTTTCAATTAGGTTGAAATCTGGTGAATAGGGTGGAAGAAATAAGACTTATGTACTAAAAACATTAACTATATCAATTAATAATTTGTTATTATATATTTGAGCATTATTCAAAACTAAAATGCTGTTTATTCCAGAATATACTTGCATTTGTAGAATTTTAAAACAGTATTTATATTAATATTTATAATTTGCCATATCAATATAGAAACTTAAAAAATTTTTTTAAACATATTTGTCATTTTATTCAATAATTACAACCTCATCAATTATAAAATTTTCAAAACTTTTTTATCACAACTTTCTTCAATGACTTCAATAGTGATAATGCCTATTAATGTTAATGCAGATAGGATTGTGTACCTTTTACCTCTAATAAAAATATTTTTTTTTATAGGCATGGGTATTAATAGTAAAGTATCCATGAGTCCTAGTACAAATGCATTCATCTTTTGATGCCTCATCGATAAAAATAAGTTGTTTGGGCTTATAATAATCTGCAATATGTACTATAAACGCAGGTCTAAGAGTTTCATTTCTCTCAAGAACAGCTTTATGTAACTACAAAATAATTTTTTTTTAAAAAAAAAAAAAGAACAAGTAATGTTATATCATCTTAAATAACGAACCTTTTTTCAAGTAATGTTATTGCGTCTTAAATAATGATATATTGTCAAAATTTAGACCCACTTTCCAGTTATTATTCCCATTTCATATTGCAATTCGTCAAGATATAGATCTACTTTCTTTTTAACTAACTTATGTAAAATCTAAAAAAATTTAATATTGTAGTTAATAGGTTTTATCGTTTTTTATTAAAAATAAATAAGTAAAATTTACTTTTATATCGTTATTATTAAAAAACTTTTTCAGCCTGTAGCTTCTTTAAACGGGTTTTTTATAAGATGACATTTGTTACAGATTTTATGTGTATGTTTTACTAAACTTTCACTTATATATAGGAATTTTGCAATTTCCCGTTTACTATAGCCATCATGAGTGAGATAAACTATACGATTTCAAATCATTGCTAAGAGTCATTTTTGCACTTTTAAATTTACGAAGATATACTTAAAGAAAATTCACTTTATTTATTCAAAGTACAACCCAAAACAAAAATTTAAACGTTATTCTTCTATACATTTACAAATAAACAAACAATCGGCTACAATTGCATACAATCACGTACAATCGCGTACAATCGATTGCAACCGAACAATCGGGATATGCAGAGATCTAATTTTATGGGGGTTGCATCAATATGCAAACAGCGATAAATAATAATTTATTGGTTGTTCTGTTACATGTAAAAAAATAATGTAATATATAAAAGACCTAAATAAAATGAGTTCCTTAGGATAATGTTGTAGATTTTGTGATCTTCTTTCACCTTAATCAGGAGCTTAAAATAATAATAATAATAATAATAGTAAATTACCTATGGGCTTCAGATTCCAAAAATATTCTCACCACATTTATGTAACTATAAACTTGCAAGTTCGGAGTCGACTTAAAGAAGTTTATCGACCCCTTTCGATTTAATTGGATCGACAAACTTTGTAATTTTTTTTAAGTCTAGTGAATCCGTGGATGTAACATAGGTAGCCAACTTATATTCGTGAAACTGATTTGTCGATAAAAGGGAAATATATGAATAATTACAATGAGTCCCGCGAAATATGACGAAGTTGAAGTGACTATCATATTGTAAGCAGATTCAAGGGACTCAAAAATTACGAAGTTCGTCGATCCAACTAAATCGAAAGAGCAATAATATAATTTACTCCGAAAATTGATTCTGTGAACCCCCTATGTACGTCCGTCCGTACGTACGTACATGGAGATGATCATATTCACTTTGAATAAGGAGTTGCATTGTGAACGCTTCTTCACGTCTTACAAGTAATATAGTTTTCAAATGTTGTGCACGTAATACTGATTTAGAGGGGGGTGCATTTGCAATTTCAAAACATGAATGCAAATTAATTTTGATATGCATATCCATTCATAAATATTATAATGATTATACGTAGTCATAAAACAATGAATACGCAATAGATTTCGAAGCCAAAAATTGTAATACAGTACAATAGAATGAGATACAATAGCATTAACAAGTGTTCGATATATAAAAGTAAAATTATCACTTTTTTAACAATCGTAATTATAAACTCTTTACTTTCGTGAATAAATTTAAAGATATAAAATCATTATTTTTAATAAAATGGTCTATTATGCTTTATGACTATGCGTGCATGATCTCAAAAGATAACAACTGATTGGTTTGTAGTTATTTTAAAATCTAGAAACTAGACTCTATTTTAATAGTAGAATTACTGCAATATTAAAATAGAATTAACGGAGCGCTCTATTAACAATCCTACAAAAAAATTTAAATATAACCTAAAATAAAACTAAATTCTTTAACTGTTATAATATGGGCTAGGTGCTGTGAAAAGGGACGAAATTGACAAAAAAAAGATCTTTAGAAAATCAATTTTTATATTATAAATTCTAATAAATCGTAAGAAAATGCAAAATTTAAAGAGCTAACTACGAAATTTTATTAATATGACTACTTTTGTGTCTTAAGTAAATAATGGTCCTAATCTTATTCTAAATTGATTCATATAAAAAAATTTCTTTTGAAAAATTGTCAATTTTGTTCTTTTTTGCAGCACCTAGCCCATATGTAAAAATATGCATCTTGAAGTTTCGTTATCCACTTTGAGACAACCATTGCAAGTTTGCGTAACATTTATTATCAATAGTCCATCATAAAAATACTTCGTTTAAATTAAAAATTTTATATGTATATAAAATCATAGATTAGTAAAATATAGTAAATCGTGATATCTGAATGGCACCATAATTTCGTGTTTTACAAATTATTAAATGGATTTTCTTCTATAATCACGTATGTAACAAATAGAATAAATACGTAAAATGTATTATTAGTTCGGAGTCTGGTATTCATCTCCGAGAACTCGACACAACACAACAGGTTATTTGTTTGTGCAACGTAATCTCTAAGTGCACTTTCCTTCTTAATTAGCAATTGAAATAATTTGGAATGTCTTGTGATATGATATTTTCTACAATGGAAAATATTGAATATAAAATGGAAATAACCTTGCATTTCCTTTCTGTAACCACATTTGACGTTCAATGTGGTCAATTATTCTTCCTGCTGCTAATTAATTATTTTTTACCATCAGTAGGCTCTTGTACAGGTAAAATAAAAATGTCGAATTCTCTCGTTTATTCCTTATACATATGTATAATTATTCGTCTATTATTTTATTATACTTATTTAATAATTATTTATTCTGGGCATTCCCAGCGCTCAACTATATGACTATTTATAATCGCTCTCTAGTCATTATATTGAATAATTGGTTGATTATCCTTTTCACTGATAATAAATCAAAGTTCGAGAGGTACTAAATATGGCATTACAAATTGACTTAGCTCTTAAAAGCCATTATATTGTTACTATTGTTCTTGCTTGCGTATGTATATCCATGTTTTTTTCCCTTTAAAAATATAAAATTTTGGATTCTTGTCATATCTACTTTAATCCTTGCAATTTTCAGATTAGTTGGATTATACTACTTGGTGGTGCTAGTGCCATCACACCTTTCTACAATGGTTTTCTGAGTGGTTTGTTGGCTGCTGTTTGGCTTCACGTAATTTATGAATGTATCGTCATAATTAGTCTTTTTATGGTTATTGCAAATGATTCTATGAAACATTACCGCTTTACTGTATCCTTTAATTTGAAAGTAATTTTATTATGTCTGTATTTAAATGAGTTTTCGAATTCATTATGGCCTCTATCAATTGTATTATATATTCAATTGTAGGCTTTTGTGTAATGATTTCGACTTATACTCACATTCTTGAACCTTAAACAAAATATTGTTCTTTAACTATCAACATTCATTCATTCGTTTCTCCAAATATAGCTTCTTTCGCTTATAAACATCAGTTTTATTTCCAATTGTTACTTTGCATACCGTTATATCGATATTAATGTTTCTCAGCCTAAGGCTCTTGTGGCTGGTGCCATCCTTCTCGCTATGACCAATGTAATCCTATTTTATTTTGTTTATTTCATTTATTTTTATTTATTGGTTATATTCTTAAAAAATTCTAAAAAAATTTCATTGAAACTTTTCTAGCTTTTTTGGATATTTACAGTTGGTTCAGATGAAGATTCCTCCGCTGTAAAAATGATCAATCAATCTTATAATAATCTTAGCAATATAAATTTTGGTCCTATAAATCAGAACATCTTTCCTCAATTTGCCCCTCGATCTACCCCTGGTTCACATTTCAACCCTGGTTCAACATTACCGTATAATTCTGACGTTAGAAGTAACCAATTGAGTGTAGTAATTTCTCCTACTGAAACTTCTTCGCCTATACAAGCTAATAAAACTATATACCTCGGTCAAACTTCAATGCAACAAACTTCAATGCAACAAACTTCAATGCAACCAACTTCAATGCAAAATTATTATTCTAATGGTTCTTTACCTTCAACATCTGCTCAAACAACTTACCTTGGAATGACTCCTGTACAAAATCAAAATTCAACTACTATTCCGTCTTTGCATCAATCAACATATCATGAAAATGAACAGCATTCTAATATTGTAATAGACGAATATCAATTTAGAGCTAAAGCTATGTATGATTGTAAGTTATATTACATTATTAAAATTCTTATGTTGTTATACATTATTACATTTTGCCATTCTTTTTAATAATTTTCAATTCAATAGATCACGGAAGTCCCGAAGATCGTACCGAGCTCTCATTTGTTAAAGGCGATTACCTTGACATTGCTAGTAAAGAAGGTAAATGGTGGCGTGCAAGAAAGGCCGATGGTACAACTGGCATTGCACCAAGTAATTATGTAAGTTCTCGCATACTGTCTTTACTATTAATTTATTAGTTATTTTTATTCTTATTAATCCTTTTTTTTTATTCCAAACAGTTGCAGCTAATATCGTAAAATGAAAAAACTAATTGAAAAATGAATATATGAGAATAATTGTTTTATTATGAATTCTATTTGCTCATTTCTTCGTATGTTAATGTCACCATAATAATTTAAATCTAAATTTTCATGTAAATAATAGGTTATTTTAATATTATTGTCAATGAATAAAATATATTCAGTAAAATAAACTATATATAATTTCCAAAAAAATCCCAATAATTATATTTTGTAGGCAAAAAAATGATTAATTTTCTAGATTCTAAATATTAAAATAAAATGCAATAGATATAAAAAAAGTTACGATTTATAAAAGTACATAATATTGGTAAAAGTCTAAGTAAGTCAGCACGAACATATCGATATCTTAGAAATAATTTATCCGTTAATTGGCAAATTCTATAATTAAATTTCTTGCAAACAATAATTAATCTTATTTGAATGATATGTAAAGTCAATTAAATTATAAAAGTATATAAATAGGTTAACCTGTCGTCTGTCTTCGATTTTTAATAATATGTCTATATAAATATCGGCCTCGCTTAATGTTTCAAACTTGATTCTACATTTTTTATTATTATTATTATTATTATTTTTTACATAGTAACGTTATTACAGCCAGCTTCATAAATTCTGTGATAATCGAAAGATTGTCGGCGAACGAATCGTTAAGTTTCTGATGTTGGTTGATGCCTCAAATTTATAATTCAGACTCCATTTGACTGTCCCAGAATTACAAAGACAACTATAAAAATTTTGGTGTTTTTCGGCCTCACTTCACTCTCCCTCATTTCAAATTCAGTTATATATTTTTACATCGTTAACATTATAAACAATTTTTTTAAAATTCTCGACCTCGCTGCGTTTGGCCTCGTTTCAAATTTCAAATACGTAATAGTGTCATGTATTGGCAAAACGTCAAATCGCAGAATCAAGTTTTAATCATGTTCCATTGTGCATGTGATCCATAGTCACATGGATATAAATTTAGAAATGATTGACTTTCATTACGATCAGTGATTATCATTTTATCTACTCGGCTTGTTTGTATTATTAGAAAATGTGTTGCTATAGGTATAAAGGCGGGTAAAACTTTAAGAATGTATTGGTTTGTTCCTGTTCTTGTATCTATAATGGCTCTATTTAAACATTTTTTGAACAATGTTAAACTTTTTTTATAGGGATTAATTAAAAGAACAAACCAAATGATTTTATTTGGAATATATTTAATCATTCATTTATTTATACTATTTATACTGATCAATAAATTTTAAAGTTAAGATAATTGCAATCACGAATATTATTAAACAAATGATAGAGCCAATGAGAACCCCAACCATTACGCGAGTGTTTCTAGAATCTGTGTTGCTTGGAATTTGATTACCTGAAATTGTCGTAGTTGTAGTATTTGGAGTAAATTCAGTAACCCATCTATAAGAATCTTTCTGGTTTACATCCAGTATAAATATTTTTGATGAAATATTAACATTGCTATTTGAAAATCTTCCTGTTGAATAAGCAAATTTAAATTAAGCAAAAAATTTATAAGCAAACAACATAAAATTATTAAAGTTTTACCAAAGGCAACAAACATAAAATTATCCACTAATGTTGCAGTATGTCCATAAAGTGTTAAATCCGCAATTGGGTTTAAAATATTTCCAATTGACCATTGATATATTATTATATCTAAAATCCATAGATCACCGAGAACTCTAGTTACTGTATCACCACCAAAAATTATAATACGTCCATCGGAAGCTTTAAACTTAATCAATTAGTACAAGAAATTTTATACTTAAAAAATTTATTGGTATTAATATTGTTAAATAACATACTTAACACTGCCGAAGAACGAAGGCGGCTAGGAGGAGTTATGCCAAATGTATTCTAATGAGATTTAAGATTTATATTATTAGCTGCTAAGACAATGAAAATAAGTACTATTTTTTTCCCGATACGGCGGGAATAAGAAGTACATCCCCGTTCATCTGGGGGCCCGAAGGGCCCAAGATGAACGGGTATCTAACGGGTTATTTCCCCGTAGTGGCGAAATAAGGGTATTATTCTTCGTTTTTATATGATGTCATGACGGGCTTTACTACTTTAATCAAATAAAAATACGGGTTTCTAGCAATGCGAGTTATTTCTCCGGCAACACTTGTTATTTCCCCGGAAGTCCAGGGAAATAACAAGCGTTGCCGGGGAAATAACTCGCATTGCTAGAAACCCCATTTTTTTTATTTGATTAAAGTAGTGATTATAAGTTGTAAACCCCGTCATGCGATCATATGGAAACGCGGAATAATATTCATTTATTACGTACCATAGTTGTCCATATATCAGATTTTGTATTATATAATGGTAACTATAATCGCATTAATAAAAAACAACTAAAAAAATTCAAATTTATTTACTAAAGGAAAACTTACATTATTCATTGGCATTAATAATGAAAAATTAAGATTAATTCCACCAATATATAAAATATTTTCATCAGGCAAAGTAATTGCACAATAACCCATGCGAGATGAAGGTGCATTTGTTGCATTACTTAACCTCCATGTTAATGTAAAAGTATTGAATATCCAAAGATCATTAGTGACATTATAACCACTAAAAATGGCAATTAATTCTCTATTAAATTTAGCACATGAAATACCATCTCTATCGGTAGGTACACTTCCTACAGGCACAATATTAATCCATTGTGGTTTACTTGTTTCAAATTGATTAATGAATGATTGACCATGAGGATAACCACCAAAAATAAAAAACAAGCTATGATTTCCACCAATACATGCTGTAGCTGCGTCTTTAAAAGGACCACCGGTATAAGTAAGGTCAATCCATGGTATTGAGACATTGTCTGTTATTGTAAATGGTTTAGAAACATCTAAATAAAACAATTCATTTATAACACTCGCAACATTATTTCCACCAACAAAATAGAGTTTCTTATCAATAAGAACTGATGAATGAATATATCTTTCATTCGGAATAAAAGCAGCAAAAGTAAAGACAAAGTTTAAGAGAAAGATGGGAATATAAAGTAACATTTGAGCCAGTTAAATAGCTAAATAAAATAATAACTTTAGTACTTTACTGAAACAAAAAAATTAGCAACTTTAATACTAACTGCAATTAATTATAAAGTCACCATATAACAATAATTACTTGATAGTAGCAATTTGCTTTAGAATTACTATATGTTGACAATACACCTAATACTATTTTTTACAAAAATTTTATAATTTTTAAAGTTATAATATATAATTTCTTTAAGTTGCTATAAAATAGCAATACGTCTATTAGTTTCGGTAAAGTAGCCATTTAAATGTTATTTGCGACACAGTAATTTGTGTTACTCAGGGGATCAGTAGATCCTATATTACGTATTAAGTTTTTGCCCTGTGTCTCTCACTTCCGTATTTCAGTATTTGCCTAATTCATTATGTTGTCGCATACCTTTCATAATCGTATCGCCATAGTAATGATAATCTTACCTTCATAGTATTAGGCATTATTATGGGCTTAATCATATGGATGTTACTCAAGGCGCGTAAATGCGACAGTGGGAACGTAAAAGTCCCAGGGTCGGTAGACGTGCCAGTGGGAGAGTTGGTGTTTGTGATTCAATCAGGTCCTATATTTTATCGTTAAATTTGATTGGCTAATATTTAAATCAGGTGGGGAGATATAGCCTCTTAGTTACTTGAAATTATCTGATTTCTGTTCATCCTCTTATCTGAAATTTGTTTAGAGAGGTTTCCAAGTCAATGGTCAACTTCAATCTACAAATGTCCAATTGGGTTAAAATCAGAGACTGGTGGTCGATTTAACAACCTAACATAATTATTTCACAGCTAATGCTTTGTCAAGTTTGTATATTCTTGGGTCATTGTTTTGCTAGAAAATAACATCATGAATATTAAATTTATAATTCTCAACAGTATTCAAAAAATCCTCATGAAGTATTTGACAATATAACTAACATCTATATAGCCTTCAATCTTACAAAAACTACCAATATTACAAAATATAAAACAGTTCAAAATTATGACAGAGCCACTTCCATACTTCACTATAGACTTAATATTGAAGGTGCTTAAAGGTTTACTAAAATGCTTCCAATAATATTGCTTGCTGTCTGATCTAAAAATTTTAAACTTTGACTTACCAGACTAAATTATCTTGGCTCAGTCTTGTAAAACTAATTTTCATGTTTTTTTTGCAAATTCTAACTAATGTTTTTTATGAATTTGACTTAGGTAGGATTTTTTCTTTTAATTTTTAATACCAAATTGTGGGTTCTAAATATATAATAGATAGTGGATACTAAAATAACAATATTTTTTTATTCCTTAAGGTGGGAGCAAACTTTAACAGCACTTAAACAGTGACAGGAGGCAATAAGATTCACAATTCTTCTCTGAATTGGTTCACCCAAAGCAATTAGGCAACTGATCCTCTTTAGGTGCTCAAGTACATAGTATTTTAACCATTTATTTTTAATATAAGACATAGTAAAAAAACTAAATATTATAGATACAATCTACTGCTCTTGTAAAATATTCTTTTTGCAGCAAATATAAAATGCCAACCCTTTGGGCTGGAATTTTTGTTTTTTTTTCAAAATTTGATTATAATAAAATTTAATTTTGTATAAAAATGTAAAAATAGCAAAAAAAATTTTATTTTTATATTGTTATTTACATTGTATATAAAGATTATCTGATACTTATTAGGAATGTTTAAATGTAATGCATCATATGTTTTGAAATACACACATAATTATTTTTGTATTAGCAACAATAACAAGTTTTAAAATTTTACAATTAAATAAAGAAATTATTCATAAGTAAATTAAAAAAAAATAAAAGAATATTTTCAGAATTGCACAAATAATATAATTTAACTAAATTTTTTTTGCACCATTACTTATAATTATCACAGTAGATATAAGAAGCATTTAAAAACCTAAACAATAAAATAAAAGTAATAATGAATACTAAATCAACAGATAAGTTAATAAACTACACCAGCAATATGATACTAATCAAAAACAGACACATTTGAACCACCAAAGATATCATTAAAAGTAATAGTGATTGCAACATTTTTACAAATAAAAAAAACTACAGATATTGTTAGAATGGTGTATAAAGAAATATAGAACTACAAATAGGCCAGCCCAAGAGAAAAAAAGGCTAATAGCAACAGCAACATCAATATCAGCAGAATTGCTAATGCTAAAGATAAATAAAAAAGAAACGATACATATTATACAAACTAGCAATACAAGAATAGAACATGAAAAAGAAGCACTAATGATATTTATATACCCATATCTGATAAAACAAAAATTTTAAATAGATTCTTAGTAATTTATGAAGAATAGAAATTCTTTAGTAAACATTATATAGTAACAGAAATACAAGTCACTGCAAAACTAAAAACTAACTTAAATTAAATATTTGATAACATTATAATATATTGCCAAGTAATGGATGTAACCAAAAAGATACTAACAATTAAATAAAATTCAGAAAATAAAGATGAAATAGAAACTTACCAAGAAGAAAATATAACCAGAATCTATGAAGGATTAAAATATAACAAGTATAGAATACATAAATTACAATATATAGAAAGTAGTATAAAAATGAATTAAAAGAAATATAGAAATAACAGATATACCTAACTATGATAATCTCTAATGCAATAGAAGCTTGCAAGAAAAGATACTTCTCCATATTCTAAAAATAGAAAAACAAAGAGTTTACTGACAACTATCATAAATAGCTATATAAAATACCCCTTTGATAGTAGACCCCCTCTATTATACTTAGGTCTAAACTAGGATTAAGAATTTAGTGGAATGTAAGAGACCCAGAGTTTTTAATTAGTAATTTATATCTAACAAAAAGAATTTTACTTATTACTATACTTCTTCTTCAAACAATATACCACCTGGATATAAGTCAAGGTGGAATGTAACATATTTAAGTCATCTATATTGCTATTTATAGTAGGCAAAAATTCAATATTAATATTTTATTTTAATTCTAAACTTCAATCTATTCCAACTAACCAACCATTTTAATACCTTGAATGTTGATTCACACTTGATAATAAATATACTCAACAAATCAAACAAATAAAATATTTCAACTTATTTATATAGCTAGTACTAAAAAAAATAATAGATAAGCAAATTACCTACATCATTAACATAGTTATTATCTCTATATTAGAATACAGAATATATAATATTATATTACCATATTTAATATATAATAATATTCTAGCTAAATATCTCACTGTAGCTAAAACACAAATCTAACTTATTAAGATCTATTTCAAATAGTACTATGCTTAACCTATATCTCTATAATATCTGTAATATTTAAGATATTCAACTCCAACACCACATTACCAACTTTTACCAATATATTAACAATCCTAACCTTCTAGGAATTACTATATAAATCAGACACCAACAACTACAAAATAATATATGGTCAATTACTAATATACTACAGCACCTTAACCAATAGTAGATAGTGCTAACAAATTTACATTAAATTTTAAAACTATTTAACTACTCTTATATTTCAGAGTTTATATTACAGCTAATGCTAATGCCTTATGGCCTAATACAATTTCATACAACTTACAACCTTTAAAAAAAATTTGTCATAATCATTCCAACTATACAACTTCAAAAAACAACTTAGATATCTACAAATACTTTATTTGAAACAACTATGCACCTTTGATAGTATCAGTCTCTTGAAATGCAACATTTTTCACCAAGATTACAATTTTTACCAAAAGGCAAAAACCTTTATGGTTTACTACACTTGAAGATATAGTTATTGAAAATAAATATAGTTGCATTCTATTTACACAATATCTACAACAAGAAACAAACCCATTTGCATATAATACATATAATATTCCAAAAAAATTTAAACCATAGCTAATTATCTTTAATAATAATAAAATCATTTTAAACAAAATTCACACATTTATATCAAAATTAAACCAATGTTTAATTATACATTGACAAACTGATATTGATACAAATATTACTAGTTGCTACCTATTACAAACTATTAATTGCCATCTCTGTATAGAATGCTATCTTAACTTTAATAGACTTCATTTTGCATGTACAATCAATATATTCAAAATTACTTCTGTTCAGTTCTTTGGCAGACTTCTTAATAATAATTTTAAATCAAACTTTAATTATATAGACCTCTTTTTTTCTACTGCAGTAAAATTTCTATTTTCAGACCCTTCACTACTCTCTTCTTCTATTCTTATTAGTAACTCTACAATTTCTACAATCTTTAAAACTAATAAAAAGACAGCTAAATTAGAAGATATCTTTGCTCAAAACTCTACCTAAAGACAATTTAATTTTATACTGATGTTTTAGTAATTAATATTAGTACTGAACAGTATTCAATAGTTATAGAATAGGTTTAAGTAGATAATAATAATCAAATCATTCACATATTCTCAGCTCAAATTCATCTCTAACCATCTTCTTATAAAACTAAACCCTTCTTTATACTGTTATTTGTAGCAGGTATTCAAGTGAAAGTTGTAAGATTAGATTAAATAGTGCAGATATTTGAGAAGATATTACTTTTTTGTATTTTATAAGGTTAAGAAAGTTTTCAATTTTGTTAAAAATTGTATCAAGTGTAGGTTTGGGTGAGCCATTACTATCATAGAAAACTCCAAGATATAGTATAACATCATAAGGTTTTCTAGGAGTAATAGCTTAGTTATTTGTATAGAGTGTAGACAGTAGAGATGAAGATTTAAATTTAATATAAAGTAGGTCTGATTTTGTAGTATTAATTTCAATATTATTAAGTTTATAGAGAATAGATGTATCATTCAAAATATTTTGCATTATAGCTGGATTTTTATAGTGCCAAGTTGTGTCATCTATATAAGCTAGTGGAGGGATAGTAATTGATAATGAGGTTATGTTTGTGATAATTTCAAGAGGAGATTGTAAGGAAATTTTAAGAAGATGGTTTTGATATTTTTGGTTTATAAAGAAAAGAATAGGATTATAGTAGATTTTCCAAAGTAGAGGTAAGTAAGTTTCACTTTATTCAGTACCAAAATTGAGATGGATAGGTGAGGTAAGTCTATGGTTAGTAATAACTCTGGCAAGGTAAGAAGTGTGAAGTTCTGTAATAAAGTTAGTACCTGCAGCTGGAATATCTATTCTTTTGCAAGTGTCTTGAAGTCTTAAGATATTAATTTTATCAAAAGCTTTAGACATATTTTGGAAGAGAATTCAGGCTTCTTTATTGCAAGATTTGTAGTGTTTGATAGTATTTTAAAAATTTGAATAGGAATATGTGAAAGAATTTTTTGTAGCTGCAAAGTTTAGATTAAAAAGAAGATTGTTCAAAGTAATAATATTGTCTAATCTTTTAGTAAAGATTTTTGTAAATGTTTTTTTGAAAGGTTCAATTATAAAAATTAGACAGACTTGATTAAGAATATAATTACAATTTGTTTTTTTGGAATTAGTAAGATATTAGATGATTTCCATTTAGTAGGAATTTTTGAAGTTGCAGACATTTGCTTAAAAAAAGTCCAAAAAGATATTGAGCTTTAGAGCCAGCATATTTGATATGTTTATAGCAGATTTCAGAAGAACCTGCAGCTTTTTGGTTAGAGAGGCTAGATATAATTTTTTGCTATTCTTGTTTAAAAATTTTTTGAATAAGGTCTTTATAGTAAGGTTTAAATTCAGGATGTGGTTCATAGAAAGAGAAGAATTCATTGAATGGTGGTATATCTTTAAGTGGTTTAGATTTGAAGTAGTCAGTAAAGTGAGAGTAAATTAAAGTTAAAATTTTATTCTTTTTAGTAAGTAGTGAGTTGTTTGTGAGTACTTTGTCTATTCGAATATTATTATATCTTTCAAGGATTTTCTTGTAGTAGAGTTTGGGTGTTTCTGAGAATAATTTATTGCAATCTTCAATTTTTTGTTTAATTTCTTTGTAGGTAGCTTGTTGTTGATAATAGTTGAATGCAATTTTAGTAAGGTGTAGTTCATTTTTGAGTTAAGCCAGAGTAGGTATAAGTGTTTAAATAGAGTTATATGAATAAGTAGTTAAATATTTTTATAGAAGTGTATTAAAATTTATGAGTTATGATGATGTTTAAGAAATTGTATTTCTTTATAGCGATAGTATTGTTGAGAATGTTTTATATTAGAGTTTTCTAGGACTCATTAGATTATATTAACTTTTTTAAAAGGAATATGTTTTGAAGCAGCTTTAATTAAAACTTTATAAATTTTGTTCAAGTGCTATTAAGTTGGTTTTAATTAGAATTTTAGGAGATTTTAGAATTAATTTTTTGAAAACTTTGTGAAGTTTGATTGGCATAATTTTCATAGATTTCTTTAAAGCAGTTTTTCTAAAGAAAGATTTTATGTTTGTATTATTTGTGAGGTTTTGGCTTATTAACTCTAAAGTAATAATACTATGATCAGATTTAAGTGTAGAGTTGGTGAGTATATCAGTATAGTCTATGTGGGTAAGAGAAAGATTTGTCCAAATTTGGTCAATTCTACTTTGAGTATTAGAGTATTGAAAAGTATAGTTGGGTGTGTTTAGAAAAAAAAACTGATAAATGTTCTTGAATTGAAAGCTAATAAGATATTTAATAAGTTGATATTTAGGTATAGATGATTTTTTAGAAGGAGAGCAGTCTAGTTGAGAATTAGAAACTCTATTAAAGTTACCTAGAATAATGATTTTGTAGAAGGTATTTTGTAGTAGTAAAATAACTTGTTCAAAGATTTCTTTTCATAATTGTTTCTTTTCTTATATCTGAATATAGATTTGAAGTATTCTAATAGGTGTATTTTTAAAATGTAAGTCGAGACCTATAATATGACCATTATAATTATGAGAGCATACAATATATTTGAAGATTTTTTTATGTATAAGAATTCCAACTTTAGCTTAGTGTAGGTTGTTGTAAGAGCTCCAGAAACTAGAGTAATTGTTAGTAAGTGAGTTAATATATTTTGTTTCTTGTTTTAAAAAATGAATTTCAGAGAGTTCAAATATATCAAATGTTTCATTATTAAATATTTCAAGTAAAGACAGTTTTTGTTAGATTGTGATAGTTCATTGATGTTTAATAAACCAATTTTGATAGGAATTGAGGTATGTTTGATTGTTGAATTAGTTGAAGAGTTGGAAATAATATTATTAGTTAAATTTTGTATAGTATAAGAAGTATTAAAATAGGAAGATGAAGTAGAAGAAGGGCTTGGTGAGTTGGTATATGATTTGAAAGGTATTTCATAAGTATCCCATATTAGTGGCAGAGTATGATTTGGTAATAGTTTGGATTCATTTGGTAAATAAATGTGTGCTTCTTTTTTATCTTTAGAGAGTGAAATAATAGAAAATTTTTTAAAGTGTGAAGCATGTTTGTCTAAATGAGAGTAGAATGATTGTATAGTTTGAGGTTCTTTTAAAAGAGGAAGTTTATAATGTAGTAAGTATTTGTTATAGCAGATATCTAAATCATAGGAGTCTAGTGATGTTGGTAATAGTTTGGATGAGTTTTCTTCTGTAGAGTCGCTTGCTATTTTAAGCTTGGATCTCATAGCTGCAAAAAGGTCCAAAGTTTGCTCTGTACATTGAGTCTGACCATCATAAATTTAGTTCTTCATGTAAATATCTAGAAGTGTTAATTAAATGCTTATATAAAAATCTTTGGTATTAAGAGCTGTATAATAATTATATAATTTTTGCTTATTATAAAATTTATCCCTTGCTTCTTGTAATAAAAATTGTCGCGAATTGTCACGAATTATCGTGAAATCGGATTATCTTAAAATCCACGTGACCCATACCTATACATCATTTCATATAGCACAAGGACTGGCACCCTAAAAATTCTGAATCTATAACTAGTACCACCAGGCCATTTATATTAGTGTTAGAGTTAGGGTTTGTGACTTGGCAGCATTAAGGTTAGCTTCGATTGTTTGTTAGCATTTAAGACTTGGCATTCGAGCATTATGGTTAGCTTCAATTGTTTATGTTACATCAGATCTTGAATTTTAATTTGATTATATGACGCTAGAAATAATACGGCTATGTGTGATAATCCCAAAACCTTTATTTTTAATGCTAGAAGTTAAGTAATATGGTAATGTGATCTAGATATGCAATAATCCTAAAAACCTCATTTTATTGAAACAAAATTTAGCTTACAAAAAAAAAAGGTCTAAAATACGCAGAAAATTTCCTATTACAAAAAAGCAAATTCTATTTTTTTTTTCCTAGAAAACTTTCCACCTCAAACAACCATTTTTTTTTTTTTTTTTTTTAAAAAATAAAAAAAATGCTTTGCCTACTCACGGCTTCTTACATATGGCCTTGACTCGCTTGATAGGAACCCGAATGTCTTCACCATTCACTTCAACAACCACAGTTCGATTGTTGAATATGAGTGATTTAAACACACCTTGTTAGGAAAAGGCCGGTTGTAACTTTCTTTTTCTAGTTTGTTAATTTATATCATGGTCTGGTGCAATAGCAATTGGGGCCTCAGCTTCAATTGTGTTATTAGCCGTTTTTTTTCTATACACACTTCTTTGCTAATATATCTATATACGATACTTTTCAAGTGATTTATTTATGGATTCTTGAAGTTCCAACATTCGTGAAAGACATTCTTCTAGAGCGGTGGTAGTGGCATCAGTGGTAGTGGTCTCGGTGGTGGTATTGGTAGTGGTGGTCTCAGTGGTGATGGCAATTGGTGGTGGTGAATTCCAAAGCTAATTCTGCAACGTTATTCTCAGAAGCATCTTTTATAAAAAAAAAAAAGACAAATAAACATTTAGTATTATAATTCAAAGTCTAATAAAAAAAAAAAAAAAAACTAAAAAAAAAAAAATTCAAAATCTAATCCTAAAATATAACTACCCTAAAATCTAACTACTCTAACCCTAATCCTACTTGTTTTAAGTTTGCTAACCCTAACCCGATTAATAAGTTAAACATCAACCAACCAATTGTGCTAGAGGTATCATAAACACAATGCATTTTTCATCCGAAAAGTACTTCGTGTGGTGTATGGCTATGCGCTGTATGAACTGTCGAATTATACTATATGACAAATACATCGATTATATAGATCCAGTCTTTTCTTTGCAGTTGATTGTTTTGATCACAAAGTAACTTAATGAAACCATGAAAACAGTCTAATTAAGCTGCTCGATTTGTCCTTGTGACTGTAGGTGCCAGGACCAACCGTGCCTAACTTTAATATTCAGAGCACTACAAATTTGTGTGATTATAGTTGCAACAAATTCCTTACCATTATCACTTTGAAGAACTACAAGAGGCCCAAGGATCTTGAAAACATCCTTAAGAAGGTGTGTTGCAACCGTTTCTGCTTCCTTATTTTTAATTAGAACTGCGACAAGAAACTTAGAAAACACACAGACATATGTAAGCAGCCATGAATAATTATCATTCTCTTCAGCAAATTCACAGAAATTGACTAAGTCGATTTGAACATGCTCCCAAGAACCCAAAGATACTACAGAAATTACATTGGTCTTTTCTTTGATAGTAGTATTTATAGCACAGGTGGGGCATTTGTTTACGTATATTTTTACCTCCTTTTGCATTATTCCAATATGCTTTTCTAAAATCGCCAAAAAGGTTTTATGGTATTCACAGTGATTTGCTTGATCATGAAAGTGCTCCAAAATTATAGCACGTATATCTACATTGTATTTGGGAACTACATGGCATTTTTCAAATATAACTACACCATTCTTTACAACTGGCTTAATATAAAGAATTCCATTTTCGTAAGCTTCAAAATTTTTGCAGCGGCGAATGAAGTTAGATCATGCGGTTGGGTCAGTGTTGTTACGGAACAGTTGTAGACAATAAGTTTGGACACTTTGGACAATTTTGGACAATTAAATAAATTAAAATTACTCAAAATTTTATTAAGATAACCTATATTATTTTCTAAGTAAAATATGTTTAGCATCTAAAAAAATATATAATTATATATTTTTTAAACAAATTTATTAATTATTAAAGCTTAGACATGCTTTGGACACTTGTTGATACTTGGACATTGGACAGTGCCAAAAAAGCCTTTGGATAGTCAAAACGTACATTACTGATTAAGGTGATGGGGCTCATTAATATGCTATCCGAAAAGTTTCTGATCGAAGATATTTGACTATTGTCTAATATTCTTCAGCTGTTCCAGGATTTTGAGAATTGGCACCATGTTTAAAAAAAAAAAAAAAAAACCTTGAGGGTTTTTTTTTGTACAGGTAGATGGCGGTGGGAGTTTACTTTCTTGGGTGGGTAAGCACTGCTTTTTCCTGAATAGGTGGGTGCTGCTTTTTCTTGGGTGGGTGAGCGCTGCTTTTTTTTGGGTGGATGGGCAAATGGATGGGTGCTGCTTTTTCTTGAGTGGGTGGGTGGGTGCTGCTTTTTCTTGGATGGGTGGGTGTTGCTTTTTCTTAGTGGCTTGACGTTCTTTTTCTTGGGTGGGTGGGTAGTGTTACTTTTACTTGGCTGGGTATTAAAAAAATGGGGGTTTTTTTTGATGATCAAGTTGCACGATATGATACCTGATTCAAAATTTTTAGGGTGCCGCCCTTTGTGCCATGTGAAATAATATATGGGTATAGGTCACGTGAATTTTACGATAATCCAATTTCACAATAATTCATGACAAAAATTAACTAATAAACTTTATTTTTCTTAGAATATGGTAGATTTGAGATCTCTTCTCTAAAAAATTACATAATTTTCTGTATTTTTTAAAGATACTAGCATGTAGAAGATCAGATCTATATAATAATTCAACCTGTATAATATATACAAAAGGTAAAAAAAAACTAAAAACATATAACTAATATGAAAAATATGAGGAATATAGAGAAAAACTAAATACTAGTATCAAATTTGGCTTGAGCAATATTACTAGAAAAAACCTATAGTTATCTTGACAAAGACAGCTTAAGAATACTATTAAAAGAAAAAACCAAAATAAGAATTAGTAAAAAGAAATTGTAAAAAATTTTCAAAGTAGTTAGAACTTTAAAAGAAGTTAAAAGCAACTTTAATATAGCAGTTAATTTAGTATAGAATTATTTTTACAAAATATTTAAAGCAAAAATATATATATATTAATAAATAGAAAAAAAATAAATATAAAAGCAAAGAAAAAAAAACTAAGAGCAAAGAAACTAAGTATCAATATAAAAGATGGACCTAATTATAAAAAGAGTAGCTAAAGTAAAATACAAATCAAGAAAAAAGTTAAAAAAAACAAATAGATAAAGAGAAGGATATAAAAAAATACTTGGTTTGAAGCTATAAAAAATTTTATTAAAAATAAAATAAAGCTATTATGTTATAGCTTTACTAACTTGCTTGATGCAGCCTTTTAATATTGACAAAAACTTTAACTAGTATGATAAACTGTATCTAAACACTCTTTAATATAACTAGAAAATATCAGATCTATAACTTAAATAGTTAAATATATATATATATATGTTTGATCTAATAAAGATACTAGCAAAGCTAGAAATAATAAAAAATAAAATAAAATAATTAAAATAATTAAATAATAAAGCAAATTATTACTTACTAGTTTTTTTTAAAATATTTTAAATTAACTTTATAGAATATTTATTTTTACTATAGTATTTTGCTATCTCTATATAGTTATATAAAAATAATTATTTTAGCATTTAATATAAAAAAGGTAAATCTAAACAGTACATTGATGCACTTTGTACATCTAAATGATTATTAATTTTATGTAATAAATAATTTATTAATACTAATATAAAAATAGTATTAAATAAAATATATAGTAAAATTTCACAAGAAATTTTTTTGTTAAAGCCCCAAAAGTGGTTTTATAATTAAAATTTTGATATATGATAGGTTTTTTAAAAAATTCTTTGTTTTTGTTATACAAAATTAATATGTATATTTGTTTTTGTTATACAAAATTAATCTATATATTATACTTGATTTTGCAATTTTATTGGTTAATTTAAGGGATACACAAAGTGCAAGATGCACTTTTTAGTCTTTTTTATATAAATATATAATAAATTAATATTAAAAAATTAATTTTTTTAAAATTAAAAAAGTTTTATTAAGATTTGTTAGACCTCTAAGTAAAGTTATAAAAAAGATTTTTCTAATTTTAATAGTAGTTAAATCATTAAAACTGGTTTTGTAAATCTTAGGAAACTTGAAGTTAAAAACACAAATACAGTCTGAAAATATATCCAATTTAGAAATCAAGTTTTAGAAAATTTTATAAACAGGTTTTTGTATTTGATTAGTTGTCACACTTCTTTTTTATACATATATTTAAGCTGAAATTTTACAAAATTTTATATATTTATTTATTACTAAAAAATATAATAAAAACAACAAACCTTAATAATTCTAAATAATTCTACAAAATAAGTTGTCTATAAAAAGTAAATAAAATTATAAATTTATATTTATTTTTATATATTGTTAAATAAAAAAAGAAACTTGTATTTTTGCTAGTATACTAATATAAATAGAATGAATATATAATAAAATAGTAAGAACTAATATAGTAAAAACAAATATAGCATAATAGTAAAAATACAGTTAATATATAGTAAGAAAAAATATAGCACAATAGTTAGGTAAATATAATATAATAGAAATAAATGTAGTTAATAGTTAAAATATGCAAATAGTTAAATAAACATAGTATAATAGATAAAATAAACATAGTATAATAATTTGAATATAGCAATATTTAAGATAAATCTAATAATAGTTGAAATAAACATAATATGATAGTAAAAACAAACTTAGTATTATAGTTAAAATAATATAATATGATAGTTGAAGTATAGTATAATAGTTAGAACAAATATAGCATAATAATTAAGACAAACATAGCACAATAGTTAAATAGAATTAAATAAATATAAGAATTAAATAGATTTAGAATAAATAAAGTGCAAGAGTTAGTAAATTTAATAAGAGTTAAATAGGTTTAAAACATAGTATAAAAGTTTGATATATTTGTGATATAGTATGAGATTTTGGTAAATTTTAAATATAGCACAAAAACTAGTTTTTAAATATAGTAATTATTGTAAATTCTTAAGATTATATTATTAATTCTTAATATAACAATAGTATTATAGTAGTTAGATTAATTTTAAAATTAATAATAAAAAATAATTAATTTTAAAAAATAAAGTAAATATATATATATTTTTTTTTATTTATCGGCAGCCTCATCGGTATCTTTATTAGATCAAAGCATATATATACATATATTTAACTATCTAAACTATAGATCTGACATTTCTCGGCTATCTCTATAGGTGCCCAAGGACGGTCTGTCTCACTGGTTAAGGCTAATGCTTATACTGGAAGGCTACATCAAGCTAGCCATTGAAGCTATACCAAAATGGCTTCACACTATTCAAATTCGTAGATAATTCTGATATAGTTACATGATTGATAAATAAATTTTTTTATACATTTTACAATACTTCTTTGAAAAGCTCAGATAGTTTAATTTTTTATAGAATGATAATAAATTTAACAGATGATTTGATGTTTTGCTTTGTTCTATAAATTCTACAACTTTTTTTTAATTAGAGATATAATTATATTGAATCACCTGTTAGGATTGATCCGAATGACCCAGACATAATAATTTATTATATAGATTATAATCAAAATAAATGTATTTAGATAATAAAATATACACATTTTTTTTATCAGATAATATATGGAGACAAACAAGAGAATAAGTATATTATTGTTCATAATTCAATATTTTAATATACAGTTTTCGATATATATTGTGTAGTGTATAAAATCTAAAAAAATAATTTTACACATGTATATATAAGAAAAATTTTTTTGTGAAATTTTATATATTGATACTGTGGCTGTGCCATGATTATATCACTTTAAATTTTTACTTATATATGTACATATATATACTGTTATAGAACAGTTTTATTTTATTAGTTTATTATTTTATCTTAGTATTATTTTATTATTTCGATATTTG